>PVJL010008724.1:0-64068 GCA_004026885.1 Lyroderma lyra
AGGAGCGGGGAGGGCTGAGGGGCCCGGGTGGGGGTCTTCCAGCAGGAGCTTCTGGACGCGGATGGCCAAGGGCTGGGGAGAGGGAAGCAGCCCCACAGCAGCCCCTGGGGCGGCCGGAAGGGCCAGCGAGACTGGGCAGACTCCCTTCACCTCACTGCGATCGGCCAGGCCGCGGGGTAGGGGCCATGGGGGCCAGCAAGGGGCAGGGGTGGGAAACGGTGCGCTGCAGGGGATGGACCTGGGTTCAAATCCTGGCTGCGCGCCCGGGGACACACTGAGCCTCCCTGTCCTCAACTGTAAGGTGGAGCCAACAGCACACAGCACGCGGCGACAGCGAGGACTGTTAGACGGCGGCGCCTGCACGCAGTGGGTCCTCAATACAGGCTCGTTGCCATTGTGTGGAGGGAAGCCGAGCCCACGGGCAGCCCCGGACGGAGAGGTGGCCGGGCCGCTGTGGAAGCTGCCTTCGCACAGGGCGGCTGCACCCCATAGCTGTCTGTCTCTCCTCTTGGCGGCCGGAACCATCACAGAGGACGTCCAGGCACCCCTTGCTCCCTGCAGGCGCTCAGCCATGGAGCTGTGGTTCTTACACCCCGGGGGTGCAGGGGCTACTGTGAGTGTGAGCCCCTTGGCCAGCCTGGACGTCGTCATGAGGCGGGCGCCGGCTCTCGGAGGCTGTTGGCGGAGGCGCTGCGGGTGTGTGACCCGGACCCGGTCGGCCCGGAGGAGCTGCAGCACCCATGCTCCAGGCCCTCAGCTGACACGAGCCACGAGCCACGGGGTCAGCGCCCGCCCCCAAGGTGGTGGGCGGTGGGGGCCTTTCGAATTCATCTCATTAAGACTCGATGCATTAATACTCTCGGGGTGGGGGGCGGGGCTGCCTTTCTTCAGGGGCTAAATGTCACGTCCTGGGGTCTCCGCGTCTCATTGGCAACCAGTCTCCTCCCACCTGGAGTGTCTCCCACCACCTGCTCCTCACTGGTTCCTGTCTCACGAATCGCTTGTCATCCCCTCATTGTGGGCTGGGAGAGGACAGAGTCTGTGACTGTCCAGTTTGCAGGGGCCCTCTGAGACCACCTGGTCAAGCCCATTTACAGTAAAGAACCATGAGGCCTGGGGAGAGGAAGACCAAGGTCCCATGGTACCTTAGGGGCAGGGCCATGTCCTGACCTATGTGCCCGTGTGGTGCTACCCCCGCCACATGGTGTGTGGATGGTGGACAGCCAAGGCCCTGTCACACAGGCTACAGTGATGTCACACAGGCTACCGGCAGCCTGGGACATGAGGAGCACCCTTCCTCGGGAGCTGGTGCCCACGGTGTCCAGGTCCTGGATGAGGATGGAGGCACAGCCGGACACACCCGAAGACCTGCATGCAGGTCTTACCTTGGGCTTTCAAGGCCCCTGAGAGGTGGGCCTGGCGGGGGGGCCACTTTTGCCCCCCAGTGAGGGAGCTTGAGCAGACTCCATAGGTAGCAAGCTGGGACTAGAAGCCCAGGATCCCAGGCCAGGCTCTTTGAACTGGATGGAGAACCCATTTATGTGTCAAGTTGGGGGCAAGAAGACACATTTTCCCATCCCTCCTGATCACCCCTGGACCCCTCCCCCCACAACTACCTCTCACAGCCACCCCTGCTGGCCTGGCCTGGCCTGGACCCCCCAGCTTGGCCCTTCCATGCATGTGCGCTCTCTGGGGGAGCCTGAGAATTCTGGGTCTCCGGAGACCCTGGCAGCCACCCGCAGGGTGCCTCACAGCTCCCCACATGGCCTGGCACCGATCTGGGGGCCCACAGTCCTGGGTAAGGCCTCCCATTTCTCCTGCCGTGGGGTGTGGGGGTCTCTTACCTTTGAGGTGAGGTACTTGGTCATAATTTCTTTCCCTTTTTCTCCCAGTTTTTCATCTGGAGTAACTTCATATTCTGCCTAAAACAGAAGAAGGAAAAGAACATTAATAGATTTGTTCATGAGCTTCTTAGAGAATCTTGGAGGGCCCTGAGGAAGATACCCTGGAGGTCGCCTGACCCATCTCCCCCTTCCACGGGGCAGGGAGCTGAGGTCCAGGGTGGGAGAAGAGCTAACGGCCGGTCCAGATTACTCAGAGCAGCGGCGCGCCGCCCGGGCTGCATGTCAGACAGAATCCCCGCAGGGCAAACGCCGGTGCTCCGGCCCCACTCCTCGCCAACTGGGTCAGCCCTGCTGGTGAGGAGGGCCCAGCACCCAGGCAGCTGGGGCTGATAAATCAAAGCAAGCCACCCAGCTGGAGGGCCCGTCCCCGAGAGATTGCCTTCGGTCACTCCGACCTTCCAAGCTGTGGGACCCGAGGCCATTTCCTTAACTTCTATAAAATGCAGATGGAAAGAGCACCGACTTACAGAGGGATTGTGCAGATAGAATGGGATAAAGCTCTCAGCCCAGAGCTGGGCACATAATAAATACTCAATTAACAGCTGCCGTAATGATCATCACTGTTATTATTACACCTTGCCAAGAGCAAACCATCACACGGACGCCTTACCTTTGGCAACTTTTCAGCTGACATGTGCACACACAGAGATTTCTCAGATGCTCTCACCTAAACCTTCCAAGAGCCCAGGAAGTGAAGTGGGAGGGCTGGAGCTACTGTTATAGGGGGGCTGTCTGGAAAAAATCCAGCCATAAATGCCCCTGTTTTCATATTACGTGGCTGGATGCTTTCCGGACAGCCCTCGCATGAAGGACAGGAGGTTCCGCAGAGATTTCAGGGTCGTTCAGGGAGAGGTGGCAGGGCTGGGGCTTGCACCTCTAAGCCGTGAGCTCTATCTCAATGACCCCAAGGAATTTAGGACTACAGGTCGCGGGCCAAGCCGGTGGGACCCGGGTTCTAAAGAAATGAGGCCTCTGAAAGATGGACCTTTTTTTTTTTCCTTGACCCAAGAGGGGCTCGTACACTCACATCAGACATGCCTGTCAAGTGGATAAAAGGCCTGGGGGTAAAGAGAAACCTGGGTGAGCTTGCCTTTCTCCTTTAGACAAGGGAACTAATTGCAAATTATTTATAACCATTTCAGAATCGACCACCCACAGATTTACCAGTCTCGATCCAAAAAGGACAGCTATCTCAAAAGAGACAGAGACGATGACATCCGCACAGACGGACTGAAATGCCTTCCCCCTCCGTCTCACTGTGGGGGTGGACGCCCCAGCCCTCCTGGACAGGTTCAGGGCCCCCTCTCAATCCAGTGGCTAGAGACCAATTTCTCCCCGGGCCAGCCCCGAAGACCCTTCCAGAAAAAGAGGAGTGCAGGCAGCATTTGGAATGCCCACCAAGGTAGCCAACCGAGCACATTTCTACCCAAAGGGAGTGAGTTTCCTTTTACTACCATTTCTCTTGTAATAGAGAATCAGGAGTCAACGATTTTCTCCGAGGAAGAAACATGGACACTACCATCATTTCACTCACAGGACTGTGGGCCGGTGGTTCTGGAAGGAACCCGACCCACTCACTTTACAGAGCTGGACACCGAGGCTCAGAGAAGCGAAGGACTGCCCCGAGGTCACACAGCTGGTCAGAGCAAAGCGGGGACGGAAGCATAGGCCCCCCGACCTCTGCTGGGCCGCCCACCTCGGCGCCCCCCTCCGAAGGCAGTGCCTCCTCACCATTAGGATGAGTTCTGGGCGACGGGCCTTTTCCTGATGATTTGATTTGCTTCATGATGTCTTGAGGCCATTTAAGGAGAGACGGTGACTCCTTTTTCTTGAGTTTTTCCTGTTATTTTCTCCTCCCCAGTAATCCCCCTAAACTGGGCACACGTGTGCACACCCCTCCCCCCACACTGCGTGGAGTAGATTACAGGCTCACCCTACAAGACAGGCATTATTATTCCCAATTTACAGATGAGGAAACTTGGGCTCTCAGAGGCTAACTATAAGCAGTTCAAATACACGAGAGCTAGCAAGTGGCAGGGCCAGGGTCTGCGTCTCCAAAGGGGCTGAGAGTTCTGGAGCACAACTGACCGTCCTTATTCCAGGGTGAGGGGAGAAGCACCCAGTGTCCACTGTCCTGGAAATCCTGCCTGATGGCCTGGCACCACGGGAATTTACCCAGACTGCTTTGCAAGGCCCAGCCCCACCTTTTGGGGGTAACTCAATCCCATGCAGAACCCTAGATGTGCACTGTCCCAAAATACATCCGTGAAGGCAGCTCTATTTAACCCAACGGAGGCCCGAGGCTCACTAAGCAGCCCCAATAACCCGCTGAAAATATTATTGCTCTAGGTACAAAAACCCACGTTAAAAAAAATAGCATCACTTGCAGGTCGGCTGCCTCCCAGCAGAGGCCTGGCTGGGCGGCTGGGCGGCTGGGCGCCCCGTTCCACAGGGAGGCAGCTGGGAGCACGCGGGGACAGGCATCCCAGCCTGCAATCAAAAGGCCTTTCTTTGAGAGTCCACATCAGGTCACTGCCACTTGAAGAGCATTTGTGTTGGGAGGCAGAAAACCAACAGGAGGTTTCCAGCTGGGCTTTCCACACTGATTAAGTCACTTGGAGTGACAGGCCATGTCTCCACAGTGATGACCCTGCCCCTCCCCTGAGAGGGGCTCATGGGGGACACGTCCTGAGAGGCCACCTGCAGAGCTCAGGCAGATCACGTGACCGATGTGAGGGACCACCCGGGAACCCACTGCTACGGGAACACCCTTGCCCAGGTAGTGGGCAGAAGCAGCTCAAATCGGCTCAAACCTGAAAACGTAAGCAGCAAAGAAGAGGTTGGGCCACCAGCCTCGAATATAACAACCCCAGCTGGCTTGGGACATGGCAGCCAGACAGTGATTTCAATGACAAGAGAGGTAAACCACACACAAGGCATGCCCCTGTGACATCCATCTGTCAGAGGGTTTCCTCCAAACAGAGGGCGTGGCGGGCCTTGTCCCCTGCCCCAACACGCCATCCGTCCTCTCCACTGCAATGCCCATTTGAAACCTTCTCCTGCCCAGAGCTCCACCCCAATAGCCAGAGCACCAGCGAGCACCTACACCAACCCCCTCGGAGGGTATTTCTCTTCCCAAGAGGCATCCAAGGTGCCAACCGAGGGAGGCACCATTTAGGAGCCATGTCCTTGCACTGTGATTGATGCCACCCGCTGGAATAACGTGTGGGGAAGAGATGGTGCTCGAACACCAGGACTGACTGTTATGCCAAACCGAGTCGAAGGTAGAAAGGATTCTTCCCGTGCCTGTGGCTGCCCGAGACCAGAAACACCTGTGTATACCTGGTTTCCAAACCCAGAACTTCCTCTCCTGGCCGGCTGACTGCATCCTCACCCTCAGACAATGCTGGTGAAAATATGTGCTCCCTCGCATTAAGACATTTCCCTCCGATGACTTTTAAAAGCACGAAGATGGCAAGCTGACGACGGGACCTGCCACGTTCCCAAACGCCTTTACAGAGCAGCGCGTTTGAGGTGGATTCCTCTCGGTCTCTGGCTAACTTTAGATGTCACCTCCCTCTCCCGGGAGACCTTCTCCTGCCCTGACAGGAAGATGAAGTCAGAGATGCTATGAGGTCCTGCCACCTCCGGCTTCTAGAATTACGGATGCGGTCAGTTGTTCCAGAGTCCTCGTGGCCAGGGCGAGTGACGTGCCTGGCTGGCAGCGCTGCTCCAGGGCCGCTTCTGGAGAAACACCCGCTCTGCCCGCACTGGCCTCGGTGTCTTGCGCGTGCAGACCCTGTGCATTGTGGGGAGGGTCTCCATTTGCCCCTCCACAGCTGTTCACCGTGCTGCAGGGGCAGGCGGTTCTCGGCAGGCTCCCTCACCACCTGGGCAGCAGGGGTCCCTGCACCCCACTTTGGAAGACCCAGCCCCTGGAGGCCGATGCCTGAGCAAACTGCTCTCTGATCTGGGTCAGGAAGGGATCCTTTGGCCCCCACAGGGCAACAGATGGGACAGGACCAGAGAAAGAAGGGCAAGGAGTGGACCACTGGTCACGGAGGGGTGCACACCGAGAGTGGCAGGAGTGGCCCCAAGGTGACCCTGGACCTTCTGTCAGCACCAAGGCCACCAGCTTGTGAGATGTGTCCTGGTTGGAGCCAAAGCTAAAAATGAAGGAGGAAAGAGAGGTGATAACTACCAGCAGCTGTCAGAGGGGCGGTGCTGTCACCTCCCGTCTGCCCTGGCCCTGAGTGCATGTCCCCCAGCTGCTTCGTCCCCGCCCATCCCCAGAATTATTTCTGTCCTCACTCCCTGCTGAGGCTCCGAAGGCCACCGTGCAGAGGTCACGGACTCTCCCGGTTACTCTTTCAGTTCCAGGAAAAGTGTGCCAACCCCACCTAGCGCGAGCAAAACTCTAATCGCTTGGCTCCTGCAGTCCCGATGGATTCCAGGGCTGTGGGGAGAGTAAAAATGCAGCCGGGCCAGGAGCACTCGGGGCGAAAGCACCGCCAGCACCCATCCTCATCTGCGCATGCGCGTGTGTGTGCGCGCGCACGCTCCCGGGTGTGCCTGTGCCTGAGTGTGTGCGCGCGCACGCTCCCGGGTGTGCCTGTGCCTGAGTGTGTGCGCGCGCACGCTCCCGGGTGTGCCTGTGCCTGAGTGTGTGCGCGCGCATGCTCCTGGGTGTGCCTGTGCCTGAGTGTGTGCGCACGCACGCTCCCGGGTGTGCCTGTGTCTGCGTGTGTGCACGCGCACGCTCCCGGGTGTGCCTGTGTCTGCGTGTGTGCACGCGCACGCTCCCGGGTGTGCCTGTGTCTGTGTGTGTGCGCACGCACGCTCCTGGGTGTGCCTGTGTCTGCATGTATGTGTGCACATCTCTGCGTGTGTGTGTGTGTGTGTGTGTCTGTATGTGCGCACATGTGTGCCCATGTCTCTGTGTGTGCATGTGTGCGTGTGTGTCTGAGTGAGTGCATGCATGTCTCTGTGTGTGTGTGTGTGTGTGTGTGTGTGTGTGTGTGTGTGTGTTGGCCTCATTCTGCATCAGAGCTCATTGGCTGTTCCAGTGGTAGGAAACATGGCAGTCCAGCTCCCAGGTTTTCTATTTTAAGCCTTCTCTACCGGAAAAGGACTTCCCCTTCAAGTCTATAAAACCCAGAGAAAGGTCACAGGCTCCTCTGCTCCAATCAGCTGTGGTTTGGGGTGACGTCATTAGGAACATGGCAGCTTCTAGAGAGCCATGTTGTCTGGAAGCATGGGTGGGGCACCCAGGAGAATCCATTTTATAAGCGATTCTTTTCCAAGATGACTCTCCTCCCAGGGCCTCGCCTCACCAAGTGTTGGAGTGTCTGCATGTCCGTCTGAAGAATGACTACTTCCCTCCACCATTCCTCTTTTGGGAGATAATAGCAGTGACAGAAAGACGAAGACAAATAATGCATATTTGTCTCTTCTCATAAATAAGAGAAGCAGATACTCAGTTCCCCAGGTGAGGTATGTGTGTCAAGTCATTTTAGAACATAATTTCAGGATATCCAGCACATCTAACGCCTGGTGAGAGCTTACTAATTCCGTTATTTCCCACAGTTCTGGGCTAATGAACGGCTTGGAGATGTCCTTGGTTGTGACCGCATGTTTGTCCTTACCAGGCTCCACTATTAGAGACTTTACTAATTCCTGCTCCTGCTGTCCCCGCTCTTGGGAAGTCTCTTTCCACACTGAATAGGGCTAACCTGTGTCACTACTGCGAAGTTAGGGACATGACAGAATGGAACCTCTAAGACTAGGTCATAAAAGACATTGCAGCTTCTACCAGCTCTCTTGGGTCACTTGCTCTGGGGAGAGCCAGCCATGTTAGGACACTCAAGCAGTCCCATGGAGAGGGTCACAACCAAGGCCTCCAACCAACAGGCAGCACCAACCTACCGGCCATGGCATGAGCCTTCGGAGGCATGCACCCCCAGTCAATGTCCACATACAACTCTTTGAGGGACTCTGAGCCACTAGCATCTTGGTAAACCATTCCCAAATCTTGACCCACAAAAAATATGAGTTAATGAAGGTGTATTGTTGCATCAAGCTGCTCAGTGTTAGGGGTGATTTCTTACACAGCAACAAATAACCAATACTCAGCAGGCATCGGAACTCATAGCCAATGTCACTCACTTCATGAAAAGGTTTGTCTTTCTCTCTTTTTCGACCTCTCATTTCATCAGAAAGCGGGCTCCATGAAGGTGGGAGCTTTGCACCTCCTGCTCACTGTAGCCATGGAGGCCTCCAACAAACGTGTGCTGGGTAGGGGACGTGCCAAACGTCCCCAACCCCAAAGAGAAGAGGCCTGAAAACCAAGCCGCACCCGGTGTGGGGACGGGAGGATTTCAATGGAGCTGAGATGCCACCAAAGCTCCCAGAAAAAAGGTTAGAGGAGAAGGACGTCTCTCTAAGAGCTTCATGGCAAGACCCTGTTAACCTGTGGGGGTTGACCCTAACCTGCAACCCCCTCTGATCCCTTGACCAGCCGAGCAAATCCTCTTTGCCCTCCAGAAGCCGAAGCTAGTCATGGCCTTGACTGAAGTCACGGACTCCACTTCTCCTCGGGAGGGGACTGGGGGGGCGTCCTTCTCGGGTTCCCGGAAATCCCTGGACAACCAAGATGAAGGGCTGACTTGTTCCTGCAGTCTGACAAGGGGTCCACACACAGTTCTGCTGCTCCCCAACATCACCCGGGCCCCACTTAAAAACAGCTTGACTTGAGAAACGCAGACATCGGGTCTGTGCAGGAGAGAGCAGGCTTTCCTGCGGGCTACGTCAGGCCCGGCCAGGATGGGTGACTTTTAATAAAGGCCACTGGTCGGAATTCCACATAGAGGTGGGAACGGCACGGACGGCGCTGGCTGGGCCCGGGAGCCCGGGGCGGCACGCAACACCCAGGACAGCGCCACCTCCTCCCTCCTCGGAGTTCCAGTCGGGATGGAAGGAAAACCACGCGTTTCAGACGAGGATCGCGCCAGCCCCGGAAAACTCAATAAAGTCTCCGTGCGTCAAAGCGCTGCCCCAAAGCCCGGTCATCTGACGTCAGGATGGGTGATGAAAAGGCCTCGCGCATTCCCGGAGATGCAGACAAAGCGCAAAGCGGGATGGGGTCGGCCTCCCGTGAGTGGCAGCTTCGTTAAGGCGATGCAAAGAGCATTTGTCACGTCTGCGCGGGGAGCCAGACTCACATTTCCTTTCCAAAAAAAAGCTCCTGGTACAGGCCCAGCACAAGGGAATGTCTGCGCAACCAGAACGAAAATGGGCATCCATTGGGTTTTTATTATTTTTCTTCCTCTCGAACTGACTGTAAGCACCTAACAAGACACACAGCTGGAAAATTCCACTGGCTCCTGGGTTTCGCCCTGCCTCTCTCTGCCTCATCAACTCTAGACAGGTCCCAAAGCTGCCGATGCCTCATCCTATCCAGATGGCCAGCAGCCTTGGTCCAGGGCTCAGGCTTTGGGTTTCATCTCTCCTCCATCCACGTGCTTCTCTTCGGTGAGCCCATCCAGCCCGTGGCTCTACACATCAGCTATATGTTGACAACTGCTCATTTTCTATCGCCAGGCCCAGACCTTTCTCACAAAGTCCAGACCCGAACGCTCTCCAGCCCTCGAACCTCTCCACCTGGATGTCTGACGGACATCAAGCCCCCAACCATCCCCCAGCCGAGCCCCCCACAGCCTCACCCAGACTCCATCCTTCAGGGTTGCTCAGGTCAACACTTAGAAGTCACCCGTCCCTCTTCTCCCTCACCCTCAATGTGTCAGGAAATACTATTAACTCTCCCCTAGAAATAGGCCCCAAACCCAACCCCTCTCACCGCTGCCAACTGCTTCCACGTGGCTTGAGCCACCATGAGCTCTCACCGGGACTGCGGCAGTGGCCTCCTGTCAGGACTCCCTGTTGCCACTCTTCCCCCCGCCCCCCGAAGCCTGTTCCCAACACAGGAGTGAGACAGTCCCTTAAAATCCTAAGTCAGACTATGTCGTTACTCTGCTCAAAACCCTCCAGGGGCTGGCTCCCTGTGTCACTCAAAGTCAAAGTTTTTTAATGGCGCGAGATCTGGCACGATCGACGCCTCCCCTAGACCCCTCTGCCCTGCTCCCTCCATTCCAGACAGGGCCAAGAGGCTTCAACCAGCTTGGCAAGCTAGAGCCACCAGGTCAGGGGACAAGACAGACTCAAGGGAAGGTGGAGGACAAGAGGCGGGTGCGGCCCTGTCGGTGGCAATCTGGTGGTCAGGCTCAGAATTCGGACTCTATTCAGATGTCAATGCCTCCCAACCCTGGACACACAGCAGGGTCCTGGGAAATTTGAAAAATGCCAATGCCCACCACAAAGCATGGCCCGTCCAGCGGCCCTGAGCACCCCTAGTGCCAAACTGGGCTCCAGGTACCAATTTCCAGGAGGGCAGCCAGGGCTCCTGGAGCACTGATGGAGAAATCTAGGAGTAGGGCCGGACACGCACAACATGACCATGGAGCACCACACTGTGCCCGATCGCCAGGACGCGGCCAGTGGTTCCTGGGGTCCTCTCAAGGGCTCAGAAGCCAACCCAAAGGGCTCCCCCTGGCCAGCGAGGAGACCACGGACACCAGTAAAGACGACGACCACCCTGCCTCAAAACGACCACGTTTAACCCCCGTGTTTAAAGCCTAACCAGTAGCTGTCGCTGTGGGAAGGCGCTGGGGAAGCAGTTCGGTCCTTTGGAAACATAAACACGGGGGCTGCCTACACGCCCCACGCCGCGGGGTAGCCGAAAGCAAGTGCGTCCCAGTTAGCAAAGGACAAAGGGGTGATAGACTCAGCATGTCACCATGCCGTAACCCCCCCGTCGATCCGCTGATTTAGGTGGGGACTGCCAACGGCTGCGGCCATCTCACAAAGGGAGACGACCAGGCCTCACGTGTCCCCTGACAGAAGACTATGACACCACTTATGAAGTCGGGTCCTCCGCCCCCCCAACTGAAACAAACCTAAGTTTCTAGGATCCATAAGCAATTTACAAGAAATACAGAGGCACCTATGAAGTGACACATGGGGCCGAGAGCACAAAATTGAGACCACGGGGGGCTCCTCGGGATGCACCGGGGGGAGACGGGTTGTGACTGCTCACACGCGCATTTGTAAAAAGCACGAGAAACCAGAAATGGGGACTCGGCCTGATATTTCATAATAGGAAAGGGTCACTTTTTAGCTGTGGTTGTGGTATTAGGGTTGTTTTCTTGTTAAAGAGCCCTTATCGTTTAGATGCATACTGACATGCTGACAGTTTTAATATTTGTTGAAGTGGGGTGAAGGGTGCGGGGGGGGGGTTCATTACACTATTCCGTATGCTTTCGCTTTTGTAGCTAGAAATTTTCCATAATAAAAAGTTCCAAAACGACGAGGCCCCAGCCCCAGAGACACAGATCGATGAGGAGGCCCCCAGGTGCCTCCACCGCTCAGCTGGGCTTGAGGCCATCGTGGTGGCGTTGGCTTAGACGGGATGTGCGGAGAGCTGCACTGCGACCGCGACCGAGGCCGCGGCGCGGGGGGAGCACGTCTGGGGGAGGTGAAGGAGCCAGGTGCGTGGCCCGCGATCAGGTGCGGGAAGGCATGAGGGAGAACGAGGTCAAGGCCACACAGAGATTTCAGGCGTAGCTGACTGTGGGGTGCTGGTCGCTGGAAGAGGGGACGTGTCAGGGCTGGTGGTTTGGGGAGCTGAGGGGTCAGCTGTGAGTTTGTTTAGGGCATGTTGACTTGGAGGAGGGCCGTGTGACTGCTGCCAGACACATGCAGGGGACAGTTTGGCTTGTGGGTCTAGAGAGCCACACTGAGACCGTGAAGAAGACACAGAAACTTGGGCCCCACAGGCTGCCCCCTAACTTAAGACAGAGGTCGGGATGGCTGCAGCCAATAATGGCACGAGGGTCTCTAGCAGGCTGACCAGATGTGCCGTTTGAAACGGGACAGCACCGCTGTTTTCTGTCCCATATAAAACAGGACATCTGATCAGCCTAGTCTCTAGGAAACAACAGCACCTCGGTCCCCTGCCCTGGGAAAGGGGGTCTGCATGACCCCATTCCTTTCCTGAGTGGTCTCCACTCTTCACCTCAAATAGAAACCCAAAGGGCCCTTGAGAACAGTCGCTGATGGACTCATGCCTGTGCCTACATCCGGTCCTGAAAACCCAGGCAGATCGACCAGCATTCATTAAACAAGTGACCAACAGCACGGTTGTCCCCAGGGTGTCAATCACGGCCACGTGTGCAAGCAGCCGACGAAGCCGGCAGCTGTGTGATTAGCTTGCAAACTGCTGGCACACGCTCATGCCACAGGCACACCCGTACGCGGAACGCCTGTGTGTGCCAGGCTGTGCCAGGCTGTGCCAGGCTGTGCCAGGCGAAGGGGAAGCAGCAGCGCAGGCTCCGGGCCTCAGGGAGCTTGCTTTGCAGTGGGGAAGTGGACAGGAAACCAGGACGTCAGCCCAAGCTCTGGGACTTTACAGAACGGGTTCTCAGCTGGCAGAAGGGGCCATGGAATCCAAGAGCGACCTTGTGGTGCGGGGCAAACCACACACCTTCCCCGGGCACAACCCTGTATAATAACCCAAGCTCCTAGGATCAGAGAGCTGACAGGGCCTCACTGCAAACGGCAGCAACCAAGGCCCAGAGAGGGTGGTGCCCCCCCACCCCGGCAGGTGCACCCCTGGGGACAAGCCTGCATTCTCCAAGTCGGCACTGGCAGTTTCTCAAGCAACAATTTTGTTCTTCACCCTTCTGAACCGCGTGGGCTATCTTTTCCTTTGGACAGAAATGATCTCCGATCACAGAGGACCAAAGTCATTCCCTCCCCGCCCCGCGCGGGACCGGGGGCTTACCACGGCGTCCAGGAACTGAATGTAGCACTCCAGCCCGGGTCTTGTTTCACAGAATTGCCGGAAAAGCAGCCTCCCAATCGGCTGCTTGTCACATAAACTGCAGTAATCTCTGTCTGGAGACAAGAAAAGAAGGATGTAAGACCCAGGAGGGGGTCAGACAGAGCCATCCCATCAACCCCGACCCAGAGCTAACGCCCCACATGGATGGAGGAAGGCACCTAGGAAGCCCTCAGGACCCCTTATTTATTTCCAGGCTCTGCAGACTCGGAGGGGTCAAGGTCAGTGTGGAGGAAGGCACCAGATATGTCCTGGCCTCTACTCCCCAGCCCGCTCCCCCTTTCCAATGCTCTAATTTCTCTATGCAGCATGCCAGCAGTTTGGGGGGTGATGACCGCCCCCCGGCTGGCCATCCCCTGGTGACAGTGACGGGAGAAGGGTGGCAGGCCCAGTAAATCAGAGTGAACCACAGACGCTGCCCGGCCCGCGGAGCAGAGGGGCTCTCTCTTCCTCTGGCCGCTGGTGCGTGGGGGGGAGGCCAGGGCCCCGCGGTGCTCCCCACCCCGCGCAGGAAGCTGCCGTGAGCAGCCGGCAGACACGGAGGACCTCGGGCCGGGAAAAACTGCGAGACGTGGACTTGGTGCCCCTGTGAAGCCGTGCACCCCTGGATGGAATCATGCCCGCCTCCCAACCACATCAGGAAAACTTATCTAGGAGCTTTGTTTTGGGCAGTTTGGGGGGGGGAAAATTTCTTTTTAATTACTTGCGAGTATCATAAAAAACTTTTTTTCTTCATTTATGAAAAACCTGCATTTTTCTAGCCGAGGAGCAAAAGGCACAGAGACAGAAAGGGATCAGGCCTCAGCCACTCAGGAGCCAAGAGAGTTCTGAAGAGGAAATGCAGTGGAAGTTTCCAAGCCCAGAGACCAGGTTTCTAGCCAGTGATTGGCTGTGTGACTTCAAGAAACCCACTTGCCCTCTCTGAGCCTCAGTCTTTCCCTGAAAAATGAAGGCACATGTTGGAGGTAAGATGGAGGCAGGAAGAGCGTCCCTTCTCGATTCTTCTGCAATGATGGAGGAGGCTTTCTCTGGCCAGAAAGATGCTCAAAGGGCTGACTGAGACACATTCCTCAAACCCTCTAGAGCACTGAATATGAGCCCTTGGGCTCTGCAGCTGCAGCAGGAACAGTCAGGTGGTTTTGTGGGGGGACCAGGAAGCGGGGTGAGTGACTATCCTTGCCAAATATAGAGGAGGGGCCAAGGCGACTGTCCCCCTGGAGGACATTTCTCTGGAGAGAGGGAAGACATATGAACACAACCATCGTGCCCACTTACTCCCACCCCCAAACAGCTTATCCACAGGAAGGCAAAGCCGTGGCCTGTAGGGAGCTTGGGGGCTGTGAGCCTGGGTTACGGAGCTAAACTGCCTGGGGTCCCATTCCAGCCCCCCACTTACTGCCTGCGTGCACTAGCCAGACGCTTTTATCCCCCAGGTAGGCTGACCACACGTCCCATTTCTGTCCCATGTTAAACGGGACAGAAAACAACGGTCCTGTCCTATTTCAAACGGCACATAGGGGCAGCCTACTGTCACTGGGCTAAGTTCAAGGTGTCAGTGGGCTGACCCTACGTACTGTTTAAAATGGGCCGTAGGTCAGCCTACCCAGTTTCCTCTTTTGTGACCTGGGAACAGTACGTGACCGAGCTCCTTGGACTAGCACGAGGACTCAACAAGACACTGCATAGGAAGGCCCCAGATCAGAGCCTGGCACATAGGAAATGCTCACTAAACACCCAGTGTTATCATCATGGATGTGGGTGGGGTTTGGTCTGTTCCATCTCTCTTCTCTTAGGGACTCTTCTCTCCTGGAGTCTGTAAGGTTCTTAGGGAGCAGACTGTTCCCAAGTCTCAGGGATGGGCGCATGACTCAGTCCTAGCCCATCAGAACCCTCTGCTTTGCAACCACAATGATAGGTTCACTGTGACCTGAGTGGGCCTTGGAGTCCTTCCAGGGTTTTTGCTAGAACTTCCAGGAAAGACACTTGCTTCTCGCTGGGATGATGAGGCCTGAGGACTGGTCAGCCAAGAGCTGCCACAACCGTTTTTCCCACCAGGCAGCGAGAGCTCACGGAGGATGAAGCCAGCACCGTGGAGAGACAGCTGAGTGGAAAGGACAAAAGACTGGCGCCCCTGACAGTCTGTGCTTAAGCCAGGGGGCACTGAGGTTTTGTCTCTTGCAGCTGAATGACGAGGCATACCGACGGCAGAGTTCCACCGGCCACTTTCCCTTCCCTCCGGGGAAACTGCCTGAGGGCAGAGGCTGTTTCTGTAGGAACTCACCGGGTCTAAGTGCACTGTGTGTACCAGGCACTCAAAAACGTGATCAATGCGGCCCCCTCCTCAAGTGGCTTGGGAGCTGAGAGTAGCCTTGCACCATGGCCTTAATTCAGTCGGCCTTTCCACGCACAGACGGTTCACGCACGGCCACGCCAACAAACGTTTAACCCACCCCAGGGTGTGCCAGGATCGGTGCAGGTGGGGAGGGAAGGGGATGGGTCCCGGCCCTCAGGGTCCTGCTGGCAGGGGAGTGTGTGTGGGGGAGGAGACAAGATCCCAAGTGACAGTAATAAAATGTCAAGTTAGATGAGTGTTATCGTCAGCGCAGGAGGGAGTCTGGGAAGGCGGGGACCAGAGGGGACAGTTCTGCGCCTGCACCTGTTAGCACGAAGCCCGCATTCCCGCTGCCTCCCACTCAACCCCACGTCCCGGGGTTTGGAAAACAAACTCCCCATCCGCTCCCAGTCAGCTGCGCGTCTCCAGCGCGAGCACCGGAGGAGAGCGAATTACCTCGTGTCAAACTCCGGGTTTATTCAATTACAGCAGAGAGCACCCCATTGCTTCTAGGATGGAGCGAGGTCCCCGCCGCCCTTTCCAAAAGCAATTATGAGATTGCATGTACCATATTGTGATGGCTCACGGGTGCATCTGACAGGACGTTTGCTCTCCATATGGCGTTTGCTGTCAGTATGGAAACAAGGCCGTAATAAACTCACAGCACAGTAAACACCATGTGATTCCAACACAAGCTGTCAGCACCTCGGTTCCGTGCTGCGCCCAGCTGTACAGTGGAGCCCAGGCACGAAAGTCACCCAGCAAGGAGAAAACAGAGCAGCAGCCATCTCTCAGGATTCTTTTCTGCATTTTATAGGGAGATTAATGGGCTTATCTCCTGAGAAAGCATCACCGACCACCGAATCAGCCTGCCACGCTGGTGGTTCCTTTAGAAATGGGGAACGAGGCCATAGAAAGACAAAGATGAAGGAGGGGATTGATCGAGGTGACAAGAGGAGGCACAGGTCAAAGGTGTTGATGCATCAAGAGCCAGCAGCACCACGGCTGGCAGCACGCGGACCCTTTCTGGTTGGTTTCTGCAGAAGCCAGCCCTGGCGTCGACATCAGTGTGGAAGGGCACTGCCCACAGCCCTTCCGCCCGGGCCGTTTGTCAGGGTTGGTGGGGAAGAGCGTCCGGGACAGAGGGGCAGAGCCTTTTCTGTCTGACTCTCTGTCAGGCAGGGCGAACCCGGGGACGCTGTGCACACAGGCACGCATGTGCTGTCCGCACACACACACACACACACACACACACACACACCCCAAGCCTTCTCCAACGTGAACATCCTGCTTTGGGCCACCTGCCCTGTGGGTCTTTCCCTCCAAGGCAAGAAGAGCAGTTGTTATAGAAGATATGAAGGGCATCAGGGTCCCCTGCCCCCAAAGTACCCACCAATCATCTAGTCATTCTAGTGTTTTTCTAGGTCCTTCCTAGAGAATTCCGAGGTGGGTGGAGGAATGGGTGGGAGGAGACACCCTCATTCACAATGGCAGGTTAATAATCCGGTAACGAGCTCGGAGTTAACAAGAACAGGGGAATGGTCTTTGTGACGTTACGTCTGGCCTTGGCCGCAGTAACAGGTCTGGTGAACTTAGCAAATGGAAATATGTCTAGAGGAAGGTAGCTGGGCAAAAGGGGTCTAGAAAGCCCATGATAAGCTCTAGGACACTGAGCTGTGCCCTTGCCGAGGGGCAGAGGCCCCAGAGAGGGGCTGAGGCCTGCTGACACACTCGTGGAGGAGGGCGCCGCTTTGGGAGCCACGCCTCCTGCGGTTCCGCCCGGCCTTTGGGCAGTCAGGGTGCTGCTCTGTGGTTGCAGTTCTGCTCTGGTGAAGAGCTGGACTGAAGAAAACCACATGCGACGTTTGTTTCTTCAAGGGCTTGTCACCTCTCATGCATGCCCACGGCGGGCCTGGGAAGGCACACCTCCCTGCACGCACTTAACTGCTGCCATGCACTCAGACAGGACCGTCTCTCCCCAGACGGTCTGCTCAGCAAGCTGACAGGCACTGGCCGGCGCCCTGCGGGGCACTGCCTTCCGGGCCCTGTCGTGAGCGGCCCTGGAAGCCGACAAGGCACTGCAGGCTGCGTCTTTGTCCTGAGCAGGTTGCTTACTAGCTAGGGCGAGAGAGAGGCACATTCACAGACAGGCTGGGACGAGCGGCCACGAAACAAAACTGCACGGAGCAGGCCTGCTGGCAGTGCCCAGGAAGGGGTCACACACTCCCCTCGGGGTGTCAGGTTGGTGTTGGGTGACAGCTTGCTAGACCACAGGAATGGGAGTGCAGGGTCACCAGAGGCCATGGCAGGCAGGGGAGAGGTGGAGAGCTAGGGAAGAAGAGCAAGGTCACAGTGAGAGAAATGGAGCCAGAGGTCGGGGTGAGGGACGAGGAGAAGCCATAGTGGCCAGGTGGACATAGCAAAGCGTGGGGCATGGTGTGCTACGGTAAGAACTCCGGGCTGGGTCTGTGACCGCTCGGGGAGCCTGCAAGAATGGCTGGAAGTGTGTAAAGCTTCCTCAAAACATTAGAAATTCAAATAAAACTACCGTGTGATCCAACAATCCCACTTCTGGGGATTTATCCGAAAGAACTGAAATCAGGATCTCCAAGAGACGGCTGCCATCCCGTGTTCATTGAGGCACCGCTCGCGACACCAAGATGTGCGGACAACCTCCCTCGGCATCGATGGGGGAATAAATTAAACTGTGGTAGATTATTCAGCCTTAAAAAGGAAGGACATCCTGCCACCTGGGACAACGTGAGTGAGCCTGGAGGACAGTACGCCCAGTAAGAATAAGGAAAGAAATAAGCCAGTCCCAGAACGACAAACACTGCACGATTCCACTGACGTTAATGTGAGGTTACCTAAAATTGTCAAACTCGCAGAAACCTAAAGTGCTGGTTGCCAGGGGCTGAGGACAGGGGTTAATGGGGAGTTGTTCAGTGGGTATAAAGTTTTAGTTGTGCAAGAGGGGTAAGTTGTAGAGACCTGCTGGACAACGTCGTGCCTATAGAAACAACGCGGTGTTGTACGCGTAAAATTGCATTAGGCAGGTGGGTCTTGTGTTAAACGTTCTCTCCGTGTAATTTTTTCCAAAGAGAATGGCTTAACAAAAACACACAACAAGTGACACATTGCTTGGCGATGGGAGGTGAGGCGGAAGGGGCCGGAATCAGAACACAGTGTTAACTGAGGGAGGGGTGAGCCAGTCAGTGTACTTGATAATGAATGTTGCTGTTTGGGAATACACGTGCAAGGGCGCATGCACATGCGCACAAATATGCAACACGCAGCCAAGTCCCTTACAATTCTTCCCTACTGGGGTCGGGCATGACACTTACCAAGACCAAACAACAAAGTGTGCAATGACACAAGGGGCCCGTACTGATCACCACCTTGTGAGGTTTGGGTGCTTGATGAGGGTACTACCACCTCAGGCCCATTGTCAAGGACACCCGCTATAGACTGAATGTTGTGTCACCCACCTCTGAAATGCACACGTAGAAACCTGATCCCTAATGTGACGGTACTTGAAGGTGGGGCCTTTGGATGGTGAGTAGGTCCTGAGGGTGGAGAGCCCTCGAGTGGGATTAGTGTCTTTACGGAAGAGACCCTTGAGAGCGCTCTCGTCCCTTCTGCCACGTGAGGATGCAGTGGGAAGATGGCCATTTATGAACCAGAAAGCAGGCTCTCACCAGACACAGAATGTGCCGGCACCTTGAGCTTGGACTTCCCGGCTTCCAGAACTGTGAGAAATTATCTTCTATTTCTCACACGTCCGGAGGCCGGGAAGTCCGAGTCCGGGGTGTTCGTTACAGCAGGCCAGACGGCCTACCTTGCTCCCGAGTCTTCGGGAGGTCCCTTAATGCTGCCCCCCATATCGCATGGACAACCAGAGCGAGCCACTGCTGCCCAGGACTAGAAACACACGTCTTAGCACGCGGCAGGGCCTGCCGAAACGACTGCAACTCGGGCCGACTTATCTCCTCCAGAGGACTCAAAAACTGACTCAAGAAATGGTGGCTTTTACGTCTCTGAAGATGCAAGGGGGAAGGAGGACCTAGCTGGTCAAAGGGGGCTTGACCACCTCCGCACCAAAGCAGGAGAAAGGCCTCTCCGCCGCGGCGGAGCCGTGTCGGGACCCCCCGCCCCAGGGGAGCAGGGGCCGGGGCTCTGCTAGCCCTTCTCTCCCTCCCTCGTAGCCTCCTTGTCAGAGAGAAGCGACACGTGTCCTCACAGCACATGGCCGAGGTTAAAGTCTCACAACCCACAGTCGATTCCTTCACGACCCATAACCCCCAGGGGGACTCAGGCACAGGAATGATATTGATAGCGAAGATAAATAAATGCTGTCACTGTTTTCATTCCTTTGCAGTGACATGAAATGGGAACATACTTTCTTAATTAGGAGCCTGTGGTATGTGGATGCTTGGAGGACAACCAGATTCTCCCAACCCCAGGACACAGCCAGCGAGGACAGCATGGCTCCCCTCGGATGGCCGCGAGGGGAGGGGGCCGCCGTCCCTCCCGGGCTCGGGGAGCTGGCGTCGGTCCCTAGCGGCTGGGGAGGGTGTCCACGACTGAAACCTGCTCAGGGACGGGCTTCCCGGTTGCCCCAGGCCCGCCTTGAACTTGGGCCAATGAAAATGCACGTTCCATTTCAGAAAAGCGAGAGTCGCAGCTTCCTGAGGAAACGGAGCCACTAACACCCGAGCCCTCGGAAACGAAACCACATGTTTATTGTGAGTGGGGGCAGGGGGTCCCAGAGTCATTCCGGGGGCCACCTCTACCAACTGGAGGTTTACTTTGCTTTGTTTTGTCTCATTTTATTTAGTTTACCATTGTTTTACAAAAATACCAAGGATTTGGGGGGTTTTGCGGGGATGGGGGTCCCCAAGAGCTCCTAAGGCAGCTTAGGAAAACAGATGTGACGAGACGGGGTGGGCAGGCCCCGGGCCCCTCACGTTGCCGTAGCCCAGCTCTGCAACAATACACAGAGAAGTGAGCAGAACACAACTTTCTCCTAAAAATCCCTCCAGCTGGGAAAAACCATCGGGCGCCTGCCCCGAGGAAAAGGCCCTCTAACATTGGAAAGGCGACAGGGCCTCACGGACGGCAGCTCCCCGCCGCGCCCCGCCGCAGCCCGCTCCCCGCCGCAGCCCGCTCCCCACCTCCCCACCGCTCCCTGCCGCTCCCCACCGCGCCCCGCCGCACCCCGCCGCAACCCGCTCCCCGCCGCAGCCCGCTCCCCACCGCTCCCCGCCGCACCCCGCCGCAGCCCGCTCCCCGCCGCAGCCTGCTCCCCACTGCTCCCCGCCGCGCCCCGCCGCTGCCCGCTCCCCGCCGCAGCCCGCTCCCCACCGCTCCCCACCGCGCCCCGCCGCAGCCCGTGCGGGAAAGGAAAACGTGTGGCGTTCGGTCAGCAACAGCTGAATGGGTGCCTCTCACTCCAAGAAAGACGTTTGCGCGGGCACACAAAATGACACATGGCCATTACGTAAACACGCCCGAGCCCAGCCCCGGCCCCCTCTGCCTCTGGGCCCCCGCCCCGGCCTGGTCTCTGCTTGTACTGAATGTCTTCTACTTGTCACACGTCTCTGTAGGGTAAAAACGATTAAGGCCGAGCCTTACAAAGGTTGGTGGCACCTGGCCAAGCCACATGTAAAAGCCACTCACTCGGTTATAGGGTGCTTTGGGCTGGGCTGCCATGGGAGGGAGGGGAGAGAAATAGGGGTGGGGTAGGGGGAAGGAGGGCCTTGTAGGTGGATTTGTGACACAGGAGGAGGGGTGGACTGAAGGGTGCTAAGGCGGCGGTGGGGGCAGTGCAAGCCAGCCTGGCCTCTTTGATGAAGGCCAAGGTCTCCGGCTTGAACACATCAGGTGCAGTCACACCCAGGGGATACCTGGGGGTCTAGAAAAGGGTTGAGAGCTGAGCTGGACAGGACACAGAGTGTCTGCTCTCACCACGGGGGACCCTTCAGGCAATAACAGGGTCCCACAGTCAGGCAGTGACCTCGCCCTCATTCTCAAGGCCAAGAAAAGCAAAGAATTTAGGTATTCCCTTGCAGTGGGAAGCGTGCGTGGGTGAAGGGTGCGATGGGTAAATGGAGGGGTGGTATAGAGTAGGTGGACTTAGGGAATGGCCACATAGCTGTGCAGGCCATGGCTGGCATGAGCTGGGCATGTTGGGAAGAGCTGAGGACAGAGTGGGGACCCGAGTTCCAGGCCTGGCTTTTTCACCTGCCATTGCTAAAGGCAGGTCCGAACCAGTGAGTCTGAGCCCTCTCCCGTGCCCGTTGCTCTGTGCCTGTGAGCCTTCCCTCCGGGCTCACAAAGGTCAGCACCGGTGGTGGCTCTCAAAAATGCCAGGGACAAGGAAACGCCTCCATGTGACCTTAGTTGCTGTTATTTCTCTAGATTTTCAATATTTTTACAAACAAGCAGGACACGACTCTTGTGCAAACCCAGCTGCAAAATCACTGCGATCAGGAAGGGCCTGGGAAGCAAAGGCGCTGTGACGGCCGCCATGTCCCCTTCGGTGCAGGACCTGGGTAACAGGTGGGTGCTCAGAACTCTGCTTTGCACTGCCTGGCCTGCAGCGGAAACTTCCAGCAAGCTGGGCCGAGGCCTGCTGGGGTGCTGGCCCCTGGGAAAGCCTCAGTGGGTGATGGTAAAGCTGCTCCCTTCCTGGGGACCCAGGCCTTCCCTTCCTCCTGCCCTGTTTCCGGCCATCCAGGGGACGCCATCCTGGGGACATCATCCTCTTAGAGCCCCGTTCCCTCTACAAGCCTTTTTCTCCGTGAAAAGGAATTTCCATGTGGATACAGGCAGCTGCAGTAATTGAAATACCGGGGCCAGCGGCATCAACCCTCTCGGGGTGGGGTCGTCAAAGCTCGCCCAGTTCATCCTTTTGTCCCCAAACCTGGATCGGTGCCCTGGCCAGGGCAGGAGCTCAGGTGCACACGTGCAATGAATGAATGAACAAGTCAGTGTGACGTGGAGGCCACACGCCTCCAAATCGGAGAGTGGAAACCCCACGCTCTCTCAACATGCCCCTTCGGTGGTTAGTCTTCCGTCCCCGAAACACTGAATGACAAAGACCTGCTCCTAGTGGCCCTTCTGTCCAAGGGAGACAAAAGAGTTCTGGTCCCCAGCTGAGGCTAGGACAGGCTGTGTGCTGCCCTGGGAGCAGCAGCTGTGGGAGCCCAGCGCCCCCAAATAGAGGTGTGCCTGAGCTCAGGGCCCCGCCTGACTCCCTGCTCCCCAAAAGCTGGGCCAGGGCCAGGGGTGTGAGCAGGAAGCTAGGCTTTGCCTCCAGCTCCTCCTCTGACCCCTGTTTGACCTCAGACCTACCATTCTCCTCTCTGGCCCTCAGTTCCCCTTTTTACAAAATGAGGTTGATGAACGAAGGGAGCGTAAATGCCCCATCTTCCAGTTTGGTAGCTCCTCAGGGACAAGCTTGGTGGGGGATGGAGACATTGGGGGCACAGGTCTTCCTCCAGCATCGGGGTCTTTAAGCCCACGCGGCTGCCTTCCCTCCCACACCCGCACTGCAGCCAGAGCGCCAGCAGCGTGAGCACGAGTTTAAAAGGCAGCATTTCCGGAAGGCCCAGGAAGGTCATTGTGCTTGGGGGGCCAGGGGCCCCAGCTTCCAACCCAGCCCTGCCACAGTGCGCTGTGGGGCTCCGGTCTCTGCTTGTCCTTTCTGTGCCTCAGTATCTCTTGGGTGCTTTTCTAGTGGCAATGCCCGGCTCACCCTTACTGCCAGGTGCCCTGGCTTGCTCGGAAAGAAAACAGGGTGACCTGGGGGTTCTGAAGCCTCAGAGGCCGGGCTCACCTTGCCATCCAGGGCCCCAGGGACTGGCTTCACCTAGAGCTTTGAGATAATGAAGCCAAAGCCACAAGCAGGGTGGAGCCAGGAAGTGGCTGGGCAAGGGTTGGGGGCAGGCAAACAGCAGCCTCTGGGCAGACAGGCAGCTGGCTTCCTCTGGGGCCCTGGCCCCGGCCCAGCGGAGCTCACAGCTACACCAGCAGAAGGAGCTGGAGCAGGGAGTGTCGGAGAAGGTCTCCTGCAAGTCCGGACGTCTCAGGCTCCTAAGACCTCCGCCACTCCAGTCCTCTCCACGTGATACCCACCAGGGGCTTAGCCAACGATGGTCCATGCATTTCCGGGGACAGGAAGCACGCTTCACCTAGCAAGGGTCCAGCCCTCTTTGTCAACATCGTGTTTAAAGTCCATTCTTAATTCGAGACCAAACTTTTTCTCTCACACACCTGCCCCTGGGTCCTCATTCTTGGGGTACAGAGGACAAATGTTGGGTGGCAGTTATTCTCTGCTCCTGGAGTCTCCTCGCAGATAAACATCAGGTCCCCCCAGCTGCCTCATCACAGCCCCATAGAGGACTGGCCGTACCCGGTCTCTGCTTCCCCAAGGACCAGAGCGAGGAGGCCTTGGCTCGCTGGAACCCGGTCTGGGTCTTTGGTAATTAAATGTGAAACCATGTCACTCCTTCCTTCCACCACCGTGGCTTAGCTCAGCCCCGGACTCAAGAGGGGCTCGAGTTAGGAGGAGATGAACATATTCGCAGTCACACAGGGCTTACCCAGTGCCCAACCTTCCCAACAAGAAACAGGGGAGAGGCACGCTGCTTCCCTACAAACTGACACAGAGAAAGCTGAGCTCTCACTCCAGACATCACTCGGCCGAGTGACAGCTTGGGTGTTGAAATTTTAGACCGGGGTCTTCAGAGCTTGGCCAAGCTGGTGTTCAGAAAGAGACGTCCTTTGGGCCAGGCGGTGGCCTTCCCACTTTGCTAACTGATGTGTGGTAATGAGAGCAGCTAATGCGGTGCCTACTGTATACCAGGCACCGTGCTAGGCATTTTTCATGTTTGTCTCTCACAATCCTCACAACAGCCCTACAAAACAGGTCCTGTTAGCGGCCTGTTTTTTAGATGCAAAGAAGGAGGGACTGAGAAGGAATTACACAAGGTCCCGAAGCTAGCGAAAGGCAGAGATGAGATTTGAACTCAGCTCTTCCTGACAGCAAAACAACGCTGGTGCATGCTTTAGCTTTTGGGGATCCGCAACTGCAGCAGGCAAGGACCTAGGACCCCGAGGGGTGGAAGACATCCTCCCAACCTCTGGGGACCCACAGGGGAGAGGGACACCCTAGTAACCTGAACATACACAGGTCCAAGGGCCCAGGGCTGCTGTGTACACTGAGTCTAAGACTTCCTAATCTCCAGGGACAAAGACCTGGGGAAGCCATGGCAGCTCAGGGGCTGGCTCTCAGCTGGGCATGATGCTCCACGGGTGGGGCCAGCCGAGGAGAATTATTTGGAACACGCTTGTCTCCTCCAGGAAGCCCGAGCACGCCGCCCCCTCCCCGCCCGAGCTCCGTCCGCGCGGAGGCCTGCGCAGCACCTGTGATCACGTAGCCGACGTGCTGTCTCATTCCTTTGGCTGCTGCACTCAGAGTTGGCCTTGGCCCCTCAGCCGAGCTATAAAGTCTCTCTCCACTGCCACCCCCCCGCTTGTACCCCTATAGAGCCGGGGACAGTCTGAACGCTTATGAGGTCACCAAAAAACATACCACTGATTAAAGCAGGAGCAACCATGAGGAACGTTATTCACCAGGCTCCTGTTGACACTCCTTTTGTCAAAACAAATCCCTTGCTCCTCGAACGGAGGAATCTTAAAGTGCTCGGTGTCCAGAAGTCAGTGCTTGGCTTTTAATGGGGTGTCGGGATTGCATTCACAGCACACTCCTATGCTCAGACCTACATCGAGACGAGTCTTCAAGCCAACAGGGTGGGACTCGACTTGGAGGGGAGCAGGCCGGGCCCAGGCTGCGTCGGCTCCTGTCCCCCCAGCCCCTAGCACAGAGCCTGGCGTGGAGCCGGCCCCCAGTAACATTTAACGAGTGAGTGAATGACTAGATTAACGACCTAACTCATCCATTTGCTGGCTGCTGGCTGTCTTCTAACATATTTGTTTCCAAATTTCTCCTGTGCTGGGCAAGGTTAATGAATGGATCTGCCACACAGAAACAGAGCCGGCCCCAACATGGACACCCTCCTCCTCCTCCTCCCCAGGGCAATAATGTCAGAGCAGAGAAAGGGCATGTTGGAAGGAGCACGGCCTCAGACCTCGCAGAAAACCCGAAGGAAAGCCAGTCTGACCCCCTCATCTTCCAAATGGGGAAACTGAGCCCAGGGGAGCCGAGGGGTCTTGTCGTATCCATCACCCCGGGGCTTGCTTAGCGGCCTCAGTGGCTCTGAGGCCCTGGATCAGTGTGGGTAGGGAGGGGAAGTCCTTTATTACAATTCAAAGATCCTCACCTAAGGGTCCCACCTGGTCTGACACACCCACTGTCAAGCCTTCAAAACTCCCCCCCCCCCAGGACTGGCATTTTGAACCCCGCAAAGTGTAGCTGCTTCTGTCAGCCGGAAGGCCTGTGAGCGATGCCACACAGGTGTCTCCCATAAATCTTCAAGGGCCGTCTCTGCGTGGAGCCAAGTAGATGCTTTTAATCATCGAGGGGGGGAGGCAGAATGCCTCATGCATTTTCATTTGTATCTCAGGGAACGAGCACAATCAGTTTGCTAGCAGGCAGTACCACTTGGTGCCAAACACCACTTACTTTAAACTGAAGCTTTCTCAGCTATACAAATACAGAGCGCAGCCTGCAGGCCCCCAAGCACATGCCTTCCTTTCTCCTGTCTCCTTTAAGAGGGCCACGTATGTCGTCACTGTCTAGACCGCGTCCCAGCCGGGAGCGCGGCTCCCCGTTCGTGCTGTTTCTCCTCCCTCTGACGGCCGGGCTGGAAAGAGGCATTTTGACAGACATTTAACTGATGGTACACCTAAGGGACAGCCCCCTCCGTTACTTAGCACAAGAGAGATAACTGGGAAAAAGACCAAAAAAAAAAAAGATTGAGATGATCAAAGAATACCATTGTGGTGAAACCCCTATTTCTAACTCGTCTAAAAATGTAACCCATATGGCTGTTTGTTTTAAATTATTCCTTGCCAAGCATAATGTTCAGATGATTGAAAAATTCCACACTGAAACCTCCGAGGCTTACTTATTTTTCCTACCGAGCACCTGCGTGGAGAGAGGCTTTGCTCAGAAAAATGTGACTAATCGCAGGGCAGGCGACTCTCAGCTCCTCATCGTCAATATGCCGCCTTGGGAAGCGCTCCTGAGGCTGCCGAACAGGGTGCAGGGAAGGCCTGGGGTCTGAAAGGTCGGGCTGCGACTGTGTTTTGTTCTAGGTGGGTCAGGGCCAGTGAAAGTGGGCGACTGGAGCACAGCGGAGACCCCTCCTTGCAGACGGGGTCTGCACGGGGGCCAGCAGCTGACACTACATGACCTACACGCAGCTGGAACCAAGGCGGGATTGTACCAAGCCCAGCCGAGCGACCACTCCCAGGAGAGAATCCGGTTCTTCCCGAAGAGGGCTCAGCAACACACTTCCATTCCGGAGGCCCAGCTCACAGACGTCGTTCATGGTCGGGGTTGGGCGGGGGAGCCGACAGGACACCCTGAACCTCTGGCCCAGACCGAAGCAGCTGCAGAGCTCCACCCTGGAAGGGAATCCTAGACCGGGCTCCTTCCGGCGGTGGGTCACCGGTTTCCAGGCTCTTTACATTCACGTCTGGGTTTGCGCAACTCATTCAGCTAGGGTTGGAACTGGCGGGCCAGGACCCTCTCTCCCGAACCCCTTCAAGATTGACATACTGAGCATATACTTGGTGCCACGCTCTGAGCTCGCCCAGGGAGTCAGGGGATCACCAGAAACACCTACCATTCCGTGCAGCCAAGGGGTTTCCAGTCCAGCTCTGGGATCTTTTCCTTAGAGCTGACCTAGAATTCCTCCCGGATGACTGGCGCTGGAGAGGTGAGGGGCAGGAGCTCTGTTCACCACCTGAGCTCACATCCCAGCCATCCAATGTCTATTCATCAAGTTTTCTGTTGTAATAGAACCTCCATGTTTATTTGGGTCCATGGGCACCCAAAAGAAAGACTGTATTTCCCAGGCAACTTTGTGGCTACATGTGGCTATATGACCAAGGGTAGGCCAGTGGAATGTAAGCAGAAATAATGGGTGCAAGTTCATGCTGGTTATGCCCTTCACCATCCCCCTTCCCACAAACTAGAATGCAGACACAGAGGCGCCATCTTGGACCACGTAGAAGAGGGGCGCTATCCTAAAGACAGAAGAGATGGAATGACCACATAGACAGAATTCCCACAGCAACCCTTGACCCATTCCCAAGCACTGCTCCACAAGAGACAAATAAGTTTCTACCTTGTTTAAACCTACGTTCATCTGGATCTTTATTACAGTCGCTGAACCTTCTCTCTAGCCCATACAACCACCTACTAGCTCCATGACCTTTCCTGAGACTCACTTCCTTGGTCCCAAAATGGAGACAATAACATGGCCTACCTCACAGGTATGATTCCGTCAAGGTGCTTAGCACAGTGCCTGGCACATGGTGGACCCTCAGTAGATACCATCTATCTACTATTACTGTAGGCAGTGGCCACTGGACATTCTTGCCCAAATCCCCTACACCCACCTCCTCCACGGCCCAACCAGGAGGGAGTGTGGGTACACACTACCAATAAGGGGTTAATGCAACCAGGCTGACCCATCTGAGCCTACCTCCTAAGTCGGGTGGGGTTTCAGACCCCTGCTCAAACCACGGCGTGGGAGGTGGAGGTGCCTTAAACACAATGTACCCACCCAACCTCTCTCAGTAGGACCCACAGTGCTGTCATAAGGCTCCAAGGGTCCCACACTCCTCCGGGTGCCCCTGCACCTGAGCAAATACAGGATTGTTTCCTTGGTGGAATTTAGGTAACCCAGTCTAAAACAAAACAAAACAATAAAAAGAAACAAACAAAAACACGTGTTCAGTTTTAAAGATGATGATGTGAGATGCAGGACACTTTTGCTCCCCACCAGGCACTTTGGTCTTTCTTCCCCGTGACATCCCAGGTAATCCACATGGAGAGAGTACTCTACTGAGTTATAGTTTGGATGCTGGAAGGTTCTGAAGTCAACAGAACCCGTTTGTGCTGTATATTATATAAAATAAACACTCCAGTTCCAGGAACTCAAGGCAGCACACTGGGAATTGCATTTGTTTTCCCAAGATGCACAAGTTGTGCAAAACTGCCCTTGTCCCAGCCACATCGGGTCACTCAGACTCGAGGGTCTCCGGCGTTCCCGAGGGCCTGGGCCATAGGCAGCCCTGAGCTGGCCAGGCATGCACCTGGGATGACACCGCCTCCCCTCACAAGGGCTGGGACCATGGCTGCTGTATGTGCACCCCAGAAGCAGACAGCCAGGCGGTCTCCGACCCCGGGCTACCCCATTATTTAAATGGCAAACACGGGATTGTATACAGGGCTACTAAGGGCTTCCTGAGAACTGACGCGTCTTTTTTTAAATATTGATTTCCTTCTTGCTGTGTCATCGCCTCTGATGGTCACAGAGCACGGAGTGGGGACAGCCTGCAGCTGGTGACCACGTTTCCTCAGGGCAAAGGCTGCCTTTCCATTTTGAACCCCCTCAGAGCCTCTGCCAATCATCAGGGCCCCTGAGGCCCCCAACACAGGTGACCTTTGAAATCTCCTTGGGTGATGACGGCCTGATTACCTTCCCTCCCCACCTCCCTGGCCTGTCTCGTTCACGAGTGTGTTTCCCAGTGTCCAGAACAAGGCGTGGCCCACAGTGGGCCCTCGGAGACGGGAGAATGAATGGACGAATGGATGGATGAATGGATGAATGTTGGGCCTTGCTAAATAAGGGAATGGTTTTAATCCTGAAGATGAGGCCTCCATTCAGGCAGTTAGAGAGCAGCAAAGACCACATCCTGACCAAGGTCATCACCAGACACAGGGAGCACTCCCACTAGGACAAATGCACGTGTATTCGGCACCTGTAGGAGCCACATCTTTTGGATGCCACTCTGTCACTTAGTGCCACCATGTTGGGGGGAGAGCCCTATCCCTGATACAACCAGTTTAAGGTCACACGGAGTCAGGAGAGGAACTTGGCTCTGAGTTGAGGTTTTTATTTTTATTTTTTATTTTTTTGGCTCCAAAGCCAGGAGCCTGCCTGATCAGACCTTCCTGGGTGGCCTCAGTGATGTCCCAGAGACCTGCCCGTGGGAATCAGAGAGAGGGAGGGCAGTGACTTGCTCCTTCCTCAGGAGGAAGCTGTTATTTCCCACCAGAGAAGCTGTGGGGCCTCAGACTCCAACACTGAAGGGCCCTGCTCAGGCCAGAAGTGAGGTACTGCACCTGGGAACACAGTGTGACCAGAGCAAAGGGCCCTGGGCCAGGTGCAGAGGAAGATGAGAGATGGGAGACACGGGGAAGGTAGATGTTCCATCCTCTCTTAACTCAGGGGTTGCAAGAGCTTCAAGGACTTTAACAAGGAGCTACAAGAGGGGCATTCCCCTCTCAGACGGGCTGTGGCGTAAACTCTGAAAAGCAACTTCTTGAACCCCTTTGGAGCCCACCAGGGGCCCAGGTGTGCCTCGGTAGGCTCAATACCCAAAAAATGGATGGGCTCACAAACTGCTTTGGGACAGTGCCTGGCACATGGAAGAAATGTGACAAACAGGAAGTCCCACCAAAAGAGCAGCCTCGTGCTGCGGCAGGCGTATGTGTGTGCGCGCGCGCGTGTGCATGTGTGTGTGTGTATGCGCGTGCTTGTGCATGTGTGTGTGTGCGCGCATGTGCATGTGTGTGTGCGCGTGTGCATGTGTGAGTGCACGCGCACATGTGCATGTGTGTGCGCGCGCGTGCTTGTGCATGTGTGTGTGCGTGTGCGCATGTGTGCGCGCGCACATGTGCATGTGTGTGCGTGTGTGCGCGCGCGCGTGCATGTGTGCGTGCGCGCGCGTGTGTGTGCATGCGTGTGTGTGTGCATGTGTGCGTGTGCGTGTGTGCATGTGTGCGTGTGCGTGTGTGCATGTGTGCACACATGTGTGTGTGTGTACACACATGCGTTTGTGTGTGTGTGTATGCATGGGGGGGCGCGCACATGCATCTCTCTGTTCCCTCTCCTCCTGCCCCTCTCTCCCCCTCCCGCCCTCTCTCTGCTGAAGGAGGGCTCCATGGGTTCGCACCCCTGCCGGACCAGAATTCCATTCCCCTCCACATTAAAGACCTGGAAATAGCACCTGTTTGGCTGTATCAAGCTTCAGCTGCTTTGTGGGCCAAGCAGGGACCAGATGGTCTCCTCCCTCTTGCCACATTCATTGAGAAAAAGTGGCTCCTAGAAAACAGCCACAGCTCATCTGAATCACGAGGGTAGACTACATGTGAGCTTGCCCTGAAATAGGCCAGAGTCCCAAATGGGCCGGCTACCCAAGCGCAGCATATACATACGCAAACACTGTGCAGTCACACACACACCTCCTCCAGGAAGCCTTCTTGGATTGCCCTCGCCCTATTCCTGGGCTCTTGCACAACCATTCCAATGACTTCTTTGATATGCACTAGCAGCCATCTCCTAGTGTGATCTGGAGGGCCCAAGAACAGTGGAAGGGGCTCAGGGTACCTTACAAAGTGAATTGTGCCCACCCCCAAACTGGTTATGTTGAAGTCCTAACTCCCAATGTATCTGTATTTCGAGATAGGGCCTTTAGGGAGGTAATTAAGGTTAAATGCAATAATAAGGATGGAGCCCTAGTCCAAAAGGACTGCTGTCTTTGTAAGGAGAGGAAGAAACATTGAAGATTGCCCGCTCTCCTCTCCGCTCTCTCTCTCTCTCTCTCTCTCTCTACACACACACACACACACACACACACACAGGGCCAGATGAGGACACGGCATGAAGGCAGCTGTCTACAAGCCAGGAAGAGTCCTCACCAGAAACCAACCCTGCCAGTGCCCTGAACTTGGACTTCCAGCCTCCAGACTGTGAGAAAATAAATGTCTGTTCTTTAAGCCACTCAGCCTGTGGTATTTTGTTGTCACAGCCCAAGCTGAATAATACAGAGCATGTGATTGAAAGAGTAGGGGTTTGAGGTTCAGGTTGGCCATCTAGAAGCTCAGTGATCTCTGATGAATCACTTGGCCTCAGTTTCCTGATCTGTAAAATGGGGCTACTAATTCTTTCTGCCCTGTCTGCCTCCCTGTGGAGGCCCAGGGGAAGGTGGCCAGGCTAGAAGGGCCTGAGTTGGGGCGTGTATGGACACAAGCTCAATCCTGACCCACCGTTCACCACCTGAGCGACCCCAGGCAAATCACATAATCAGAGCAGCTATGTGCTAGGCACAGTGAACTTCCAAGGATCACAGGGTGACAGTAAAATGTTAACATGAGCACAATGTCTGAGCCAGGGCCGGCCATGCCCTCTGGGTAGCCCAGGAACCCTGCCTCCTAGCCCTCACCACCACAGCCTGGGGACACTCACGGGTGTCCTGACCCTTTGCTTCTTCTCCATGGCACAATGGGAACTCAGCTGGGGCCTTGGAAACAAGGGGCCAAGCCATTCCAGGCCGTCCACGGCATCCTCCAAGCCTCACATACTTTCCACACTGAGGCCTTTCCCCTTGGGGTGTGATTGACGCAGCCACCTCAAGAGGACCGGAATCTGCTCGGCAGACGCTGCCCAGGCCGGCTCCGAAGGCTGCCTGCCTCAGCACAATGTCCAAAATCCAGTCCCCATGGGGCCAAGGTGGCCAAGTCAAGGAACATGCCCCTCGACCTACCCATCACCCTGCTACTGGTTGTGGCTACTGACAATGGAGAAGCCCTGATACACCAAGTGGGTGCATGAGGGGACATGAGGGGTGACGGGGGTGGGTGGGAAGAGGGGACTCTTGCTTGCATGGAAAGAAATGCATGCAGAGCTGTAAATGAGCGGGGCCAGCGGGGGTGCTGAGTGTGAGCTGCTATTGCTACCAGAATTTCCCTGGCACCTGGACGCAGGTCTTTGGAGGGCTACCAAGCCAACGACAATTTAGACTCTAATGCGTTCCCTGGCAAATGGCAGGAATTCGAGAGGCAGCGATCGAGGTGTGCACCAGAATGGAATAATCGTGACCTTTTCAAACATATCCCAGACTCCAAGCACCAACTGGCACACTAGGATGCTCCTACAAGGTGCCTCAGCTTCTGTCTCCCGAGAGACGATTCTGCAGACAAGACACAGGACCCTCTAAGGGCACCGCCTTGTGCTGAGACAGTCTGGGGCTCGAGGGAATCTGCCCAGAGCAAACAGAAGTCCACAGCTCACCCTGCCTCCCACGGTCGCTTTATCTTTGGAGCAAAAACAAGGTTCACCTGCACTTAGGTCACATCGGTCAAATCACTATTCCTTACCCAGTCCTGCTCTGTTAAAAAGCAGATTACTTTCATCACTGTGGAGGGACAAGGCATTTCGCATCACTTCCCTCCACCTGGGCCCCAGGCTCCGGGTGGCCCGGCCCCTTTCCCACCTCATGGATTGCTAAGAATCTTTCCTCCCTTAGCCTGCCCCCACCCACATGCTATTCTTGAGTGGGCGTGGAAGCTCCCTGTCCCTGGGTCTTCTCCAACAAAGCCACAGAGGTACATGAGAGAGCCCAGCACCGGTAGGTTGCAAAAGGAAGAGCTGGTGAGCATATTTCAGTAAACAAAGCCTTTTCCCTGTTGTTGAGAAGGGTTCCCACACGGAGGACAAACCCTCCTGTAGGCCGTGCTGAAAACTCGTGAGTAAGTGGATCAGTGGTGGCTGGGCTGACCTGCTGGATGCTGAAGCATACAGAGGATTGTGGTTCTGCTTGTTTTCTATTCTAGGTTCCTCTGTTCTAGGCTCTTCCCTGTTGAGGGTCTTGGGGCACAATACCAATCAGCCTGGGGTCAAAGGAAAGAGAAGGAGCTAGAAAAGCCCAAAGCCTGTTCGAAGTTGGATTTAAGCAGTGCTGGGAGTAGACATACAGGCACAGTTAAAGGGCTGATGTGAAAAGGCATCAGGAAGGTAGGCAAATAGGACTCTGGCCAGCCCAAGCTCAGAAATCAGACAGGACCCCCAGCAATCAAGAAGGGATGAGTGGTGAACATGGTCTAAGGTCAGGGCTCAGAGCCCCAAACCTGGGCATTGACAGCAGTGGAAAGAATGAGGCAGCAACCGGTAGAGCACAGACGAGACCCACAGCTCGGCTATTCTAACACGGTTCCTATAGGACACGAGGGACTCTGAGCAGAGCCATCTCAACCAGATATCGTCAAATATGACTGATTCCCTGAGAACCTTTAAAAGCTACGAAATTCCCGGCCCAGAGACTCTGATTCTTTTATTTCTTAAAAGCTCCAAGGTGATTCTGATGCTAGGCTTCATAATGGACCAGTCGTTTTCCACGTAACTGAGGAAGAGGGTGTGTGAGCAAAGATATTGTTATTATGTCTTTCTTGAGTTGCCCTCTGCACCCTGAGAATTTGTGTTGTGTCTAAGTTTAATGTAATGTCATACCCTGCCTGACAGAATTTGCTCTTTTCTGCATCCTTTTTAGTTTGAATACAGCATTGATTCTTGCTAGTCCCTTGCCCCGTAGAGCTGGGTTGTAATATCCTGGTGGTACAGGAGGTGTTGCTGTAACATAGGATGAGCATGACCCAGTGTTGCAATTGTTCCAGATGAAGGTTCTCAGGCCTGCAGGCTGTATTAGTACTTTACTTCCTAAATTCTCTGGATTTAAATATTTCTATCTTGCGAACAAACTGTTCTAGCATCAACTGTTCCCAAAGCCCAGAAAATGCCATTTCATAAGGATTGTCTTTTAAGTCTCACTGTTTCTCTTATTCTTGTTTCCTCCTCTACGACTGTGGTTCTCAAGCTTTCTGGACTCAGAATATCTTTACGCCCCTAAAAATGATCGAGGGTCCCAAACAGTTTTTGTTTGTGTAGGTTATAGCTATAAATATTTTCCATATTAAAAAAATAATATGAGCAAAAAATTAAAACACAAGAATACACAAGCCTGTGTTCCATTAACCATCAGGGTGATGATGTCATCACATGTCAAGTGGGCTCTAGAAAACTACACTCGTGAGAGAATAAGAGTGTAAAGGGCACATACTATCATTACGAATTATTATGTGTGATTATTAAATAATTTTGACTTCACTTGAAAGGGTCTCAGGGACCCCTGAGGGTCCTGGTACATATTTGGAAACTGCTGCTTTACTAGTTCCAAAGTCACACCATCTGTTCTTAACAAACCCAAAGTTAATCAACATCTTTTCTTTCCTTCCAAGAAAGATATAAGGAGCTTCGAATGCTTTAATTTTGAATCTATTTGTACAGTCTAACAGAATCCATGAGCCTAATAAGTGGTTGCTTTATGTCACTACGTCACTCACGCATGGAGCATTCCCCAATGTCTCTCCTGTGTCTAACGTAGGCCTGGCACGTGGTGGTGCTTAAGTGTTTGTCAGATTTGTAAAACACATTGGCTAACATATTGTTCTTCTAGAATCTACAGCCACCTCTTCAGAACAGTCCCATGCCCCCCATTGGATGCCTCGATCCTTCCGTGGAAGAAAGGCTCACTCTCCAGATTTGCCCACAAAAGAAACAGTTCCCAGAGGGCTCCTGCCCCACCCAGTTCCTCAGAAAGCTAAGGGGTGTGGCCAACCCTGCTTCCTGCCCTCGCGGACACACCCTGAAAGCAAATAAGGCACACATCCTTCTGTGTCCCAAACCCATATTCGTGCTGCCCTTGGCTGCGTGGCTGCCATTTTGTTTTTCACCAGATACTTTCAGGACAAACGTGATGAGGGGAGAAAAGGGCGTTTCCGAACAGCACCCGCATCGTCCCCCCTAAAAATAAAGCCAGGAGAGGAGAACTGGTTTTAGGAGCAAGTGATGTCACTGCTAAAAACAACGCTTAGATGTGTAATGATGACATCAGCAGGTAACTGGCCCGGGACAGCGGAGGACATGTATGGAGCTGTGTGCTCTCCGGCGGGTCCGTTCCCCCCCTCCTCCATTTTGGGAGGCCAAGGCTGGACCTACTGAATGCACAGGGGTGTCGGGACACCGGGGAAGCCTGAGTTGAGAGCTTTCATTTGAAGGGTAATCTGGACTTTCTATTTCAAGAACAGAGTGTCTAACAGCATTGCCGCAGAGAAGCTCTCCAGGGCCTGTGCGGAAGTGGTAAACGCGGAACTGTTGTAATTAGCATATTAATAGCAGTTTGCCGGCCGCGCGGCTGAAAGCGGCTCTCCAGCCTCTGCACAGGACATTTGCTTGGAGGTAATGACAGAACCCCCCGAGCTCTGTCTCCAGCCAGCTGCAGCAAAGCTTCCTGATGGAGAAAACAGAGGCGCGGGGTGGATCTCACCTCCCACACCCATTTTAGCCCTAACGTTCTAGCCACCATCTGACCAAAAAAAAAAAAAAAAAAAAAAAAGTGAAAAATGCCCCCCAAATGAAAAGGGAACGTTGCAGACCTAAAAGACCCCAAATGTTCTATGAACAAGCCCCCAGAACAACTCAGCCACTTGAAAGAGTATCACTGATTTTAAAGAACTCTCCAACCTTGTTATTCCTGGCCCCTAGCCAGCACGCATGCCCGAGAACCTAAAAGTGAAAAAGCAAACTTGGGCCCCCAGGGCCTGGAGGCGGCAGATGGAGAGGGAGGGCGGATGGCAGCAGGGGGTTTCCGGCCTCACCCGTGCCCATGAGCTGCACAGAACCCCACAGGCACCTGCGGGCTTGTGAGCACCACGCAGGGCCCTCAATCAGCCAGGATTCAATTCTGAGCTGCGATAAGAGCAGCTCCGTGGCTCCTGCCCTAATTGCACCAGAGGGCGGAAGTCTGGGGTGCTGGATTGTTTTACACTCCAGAGTGGCTCTTGTCTTTTCAGAGGGGCTGATGGGGTGGCAGGCAGGGGTTGCCTGGGGTGCCTAATTGCTGCAACTCTACATTCCAGTTAAACACCAAATAAACCTGCTGAACCATCTGAAACAGACCAAGCCTATTGGGGCCACTCCATAAGCAAGTTCAGAGGAGGCTTTTTCCTCTCCACGAAATTGCTGCCCCCTCTACAGCCTCAACCGGAAGTAGCTCACTCCACCGGGGCTGGCGAATGAGATGCAGACAAGCCGTTAGGTTCAGCTTCTAGAATAGCTCCTTAAAGGTGATTTACTCATCAAGAGAAATGCACATTTCCCCTTTCCCCTTTTTTCTTCTGTCTGTTGCCTAGAACGAGAATGTGATGGCTGGAGCTGCTCAGCCATCTTGGACCTTGAGATAACTGGTGGAGCGGAGAGACAGAAGGAGTCTAGGCCCCTGAAGACACAGAAGAGCCCACCCACAACCAACTTCAAGACTTCATTTATGTGAGGAAAAAATACAGTACACTCTCTGTCAACCAGAACTCAAGTAACCGGCAAAAATATCTCACCAGTGACTTGAGAGTGCTGGTTGCTTGAGTTGCAGTTAACGGAGAGTCGACTTACATTTATCCGGCACCTACCCATCCCCATGGGTGCCGGTTAACTGAGAGTCTACTGTATTTTTATTCAAACCATCCAGCCAGTAATCATGGGTATCTAGGTACCACCTGCCTTACCACCCAGACTTCCCTTGCTAAATCCTACCCCTCAGTCAAGGCCACCTCCTCTAGGAAGCTTCCTGGGGTTATACTCTGGGGAGAAAATAATTACTTCTATATTTGACCAACTGCAGTACTTTGTCAAATAGCATAGCAGTTAAGAGTTCATGATCAGGAATCAGACCAGGCTTCAAATCCAAGTTCTTCTACTTCTAAGTGGGCAAATCATTTCAGCTCTCTGAGCACCACTTTCATCAGCTGTCACTTGGGAAGGTAACACTACCATCTCCCAGAATCTTCTGAGCCTTGGACGATAACATAGGTAAGGCCTCTAGCATCCCTTTAGCATGCAATAAACCTGAACTTGAGTTTTCCAGACATCGGCCATTTGTGAGCCACTGTCATGACCTTTTTTATTGTAATCTACTCCCTGTGACAGTTACCGCTACAGTGTTTTCTTGGAATTTTTCTTTAACTTGGGTTTTAGTTGATTCTGTCTCCTGCTTTTTTTCAACTTAGCCTCTCTCAGCAATACCACATGGGAAATTACGGCACAGTTAGTTCTTATTGTTCATGACATACGTTAAAATAAATGCATAACCACAGTTCATCTGTGTAACACCTAAAATCATCTCACACACCGAGAGGTGTGTCTGCCTTCCTCCCTAATGTGGTTCTGACGTGGTTAGGAATGAAATGCACATGCATCTTCTATCCCCTGTCAACTAGTCTCCTTGGGGATGGGGCCTGGGTTGCACTTATCTCTGATCAGCCCAGCATCTGGGACATGGAAGGGGCCCATTGAATATTTGCCTAATGAGCGGGAGAACATTCTCTCATGGCCATATCAGAGCTCTGGACAAAGAGCACAGCCAAATTCCATTCCAGCACATTCCAAGGGCCGTCCAAATTCTTCTGCTGTGCCGGGTGCACGGTCTATCAAAAATTATGCATGAGAAGTGAGCTGTCAGCAGAGGAGTCTGCAATCGTTTCCACAGACATTTCCATGAGCCTTACGGGGCTTCTGCTGTAATGGGATTTGATCTACTCCCTGGCACCCTGGAGAGACTTGTCCTGGCCAGCGAAACGTGGCAGGGACTTCACAGAGAAAGGGTTCTTCTCTGAGCTGGACAAGGAAAACCTTCTGAAGGAGTTCTGCACCACCTTGACAGCCGAAAACATTCTTGCAAAATGTTTCCATCAGGGAGCACAGCCCTTACGCAAAGCAAGAGGTGGTGACATTCTGAAAACACCGGATCCCAAATAAAATGTGAGCTGTGACAAGGATGAAGTGGGACCCAGCTTCTGTGTCAGAGACACTTTCTGAATGATGGAAATGTTTTGATGGAAAATAGTACACTTGGCCTGTTAAGAAGTAACCAAGCAAATGTTTCTTGGCATACACAAAATGTTTTATTTGGCACCTTCGCGCCAACTCAGACTGAAAGGTAACTCACTTCTCCCACCACCTCACCTTTCCACAGCCAAACGGCGCACTGAAAACGAGACAGGTGAAGGCAGACGGCTGCTGGAGACCAGACAGCCCAAGGGCCGCAGGCACAGCCCTGGAGCTGGAGGGTCCTGCCCGGCCGGCAGCTCGTCCAACAGGACTGGCCTCAACGACCCTCCAGCCCCGTCTGCACGTGTCCTCACCCCATCCCCAGGCAGGCCGCGCGGTGGTCACCACCGTCATTAAGCCCCGCCCCCCGCCCCGCCCCGAGAGGGGCAGTAGCGCGCAGCTGCAGGCTGGGCCGCGCCTGCGCACGGGCGGCTTGGGCGACTTGTGCGACTTCTGCGAGTCGGGTCCGTTAAGGCGAGAATGCAAACACCGCTTGCTTGCTGGATTGCTGGGGGGTTACGTGAGCCCAGGAGAGTGTGAAAAGAGCTTTGCAAGCTGCACAGCAGCCCACGGCCTCGATGGGGACTGAAGACACGGACGCTCGGAGCAACAGCCAGCGGCACATGGCCTGAGTCACCCCTGTAAACCGGTGGCGGTTTTGAGGATCCAGGAATCCCTGGAACTCAGAGGAACAGGAGGTGATGGCAGTGGGATTCGTTCCGGATGGGAGAGCTGGCTTTCATCATTCAGACCCAACTTGGGGGACATGGGGCTGCTGGCCGGTGACCCCAGCAAGGCCGTCTCCAGGACTGTGGACAGGCAGACCGAGCGCCCACGCGTGACCACGCACTCCAGCCCCGGTGACAAGTATTCTACCGCCACAGGTGCCGGCCTGAGGGCACGGAGACCCCGGGGTGGGGGGTGTTACTCATTCATCCCATGGAACTGCTCCCTGAAGGGGAGGCTTGCCGGCACCGGGCCGGCCTGGCTTTAAAGACACTGCTTTTCTTCCAGAACCAGGGAAACCGAGTCCACCAGAGCCCTGCTGACCCCCCGGGCCACCCCGCTGCCTTTAGCTGTGTCCTCCCTGTTGTCCGCGTCTTTCAACCCTGAAGCCCAGGGAGGCCCAGGGAGGCCCCAGCCCCATCAGCTCCCTCCTTGCTGCACGCCCCCCATCGTGCACCTGCCTGCTTCCTCTCCTGCCTCCCGCCCTGAGCCGTGCTCTTCCCTCAACAGGGCAAGTGGGCTGCGTTTCACCTCTGAGCCCAGAGCTCATTCTCTCGAATTTTCTCTTAGGAGGTTGGTGCGGGCAGTGAGTGGGAGGGGAGCGAGCAGAGGATGACGGGAGATTGCTTAACTCTCATCTCTTGCCAACGTTTCAAAAAAAATAAAATCCATTTCCTGCTGGAAGCCAGGACCTCCAGAGGAACCCAGCCCTCCTGCGGTGGTCGAGGGGGTGAGCGAGCAGCCCGGTCACCCCGCCACCCCCAGCACCCCTATTTACACCTCTAATCAAGCCCTCTCCTTTTGGGGATGATGTCACCATCTTGGTTCCCTGCAGATGCTGGGTCATTGTGTCCCTTCACCAGGGCTGGAGGGGCACAGCAGAGCAGCACGTGTGGCTGACCTGCCGCCGGCGCCGTGACTGATGTCTGACACCCCCCCCCCCCGCCGGGGCACTTTCCGATGGCCCTGTCTAGCCAGGCTCCGAGCCCAGTGTCTTCAAAATGGGCAGCCGGCCAGCTGTGCCCGCCCGGGCGAACTCCAGTCCCCTCCAGGCTCGTTGTCCCACAGCCAAGTCCACGGAGGCACATGGCATCTTCGTGCCTGAGTAACCCCTCCTTCAAGAGCCACGGGGCAGGCCCCGGCCTGGCACTGCCTGGCGTGCTGGCCTGTCAGGATACGTTCTGTTCCTGGAAGTCAGCAGGCCAGGTGCCCACGTGCCCACTCTCCAGAGAGGGGACGGGGGTCAGATGCACCTGCCTCCCAGGTGCAGCACAGATGGACCCTCCTTTTCATTTCTAATGGACAGATTTATTGATTGCTTGTTCTCATCCCAAAAGGACCCACAGCATTTTCCAATAAAAGCACACGTTCAGTTGTTTGACGGAAGACAAAGGACAGGAAGTAAGCAGCAACGAGGGTGGGGAGACCGCCAGGAGCTCCAGGCAGGACCTCTGAAGAGCAGGGCCATGCAAACGGGGCTGCGGGCAACAAAGAGGGACAAAGAGGGATGCAGGTGGGCGGTGACTGGTGGAGCTCAGACTGACAGTAGACCTCCAGACTCCGTGGTAGACAAACACACCCCACTCCTGTGTGCAGGGGCTGGGGCACATGCTGGGACTGCAGGGACTGTCCTCAAGGGCACACAGGCAGGGTTGTGTGGGTGACAGAGGAGCTCACTCGTGGGGCACCACTCTGCCCTCCCTCCCAGAGTAGGGCAGGTGGGCACTGGAGCAGACTGGGACAAGGGCCACCAGCAGGGCCCAGGAGCCAGCCAGCCCTCTTCGATGGCACTCTGAGGGTCAGCGGCGGCTTGTCAGCTGGTGGAGGCGCCTCTGCCTTGCAGCTCCAGCCCCTGTGCCTGTCAGGAGCTGTCAGGCTCCACGGACAGGCCCGGCGCCTGATGGCAGCATTGCAGCAGTGGGACGCTGGCTCCGGCAGAAGGGCTCGCCCTCTGTCACCCAGCCCCCTGGGACTTCTCCCTTCCTGTCCCAGGAGCTGATAAATCTGACCCAGGAGGTCACAGTCAGGGAATAACTGACCAAAATCCTGCAGGTTTTGGAGGTGTGAGGATGGGGCAGCCAGGCTGCGAGCTACGCTGGGCCCTGGAGCTGCGGTAGCTGCACGGGCATGCTCCAGGGGACCTCTCCTCAGGTCCCCCCCACAATGCCCTCACATCAGTCACTCCCTCCTGCCCCCTCTCGGTGATCCGCATGCTGGCTTGTGGACACCATATCAGCTTCGACAGAGGCTCAGGCACTGAGGGAGGGGCTGGCACATGCAGGTGGCGAGGGTGTCACACACGGTCTAGGAAAACAGTTGGACACCCGAAGCCAAGGTCTGCTCCCCATGGGTGGAGGGGGCAGGGGCCCACAGGTAGGACATGACCAGGCGGAGAGGAAGACAGAGGAGTCAGCCTGAGCAGAGGTCTAGAAGCAGCAAGTTTACGGAGGTCCCCTGAGGGCCGAGCACCAGGCAGCAGGGACTTCCAAAGGCCCACCATGGTTACACACCCTTAGCAAGCCTGGAAAGTGCGTGGTGTGGTCCCCGTATCTGTGAACAAGGACCAGCGCCCAGGCAGGACCTCCGTCCGGCTCTGCCTCTTCGTTCGTGGTGTGTGACCTTGGGAAAGGGGCTTCGCTGCCACAGACCCCGATTTCCTTATTTGCCAAATAAGCCTAAGAATAGTGACCCCCCACACACACTTAGGGTGATGGGGTGGATGTAAGGAGGTAATGCAGAATGCTGGGCGCAGTGTGTGGCACATAATGACAGCCCGGCGCTGCAGGGGACAGACACTCCAGTATCACCTTTATTTTTGTTCTGTCTCTGCAGCGCAGAGAAGTTAAGCAAACTGCTTGGTCACACGGCCCCTACAGAGAGGAGTGAGTTGAAAGGCCATGCTGTTAACCACCGTGTTGGCACAGGCTTACCCAAGGACATGAACAGCCTGAAGGCTTTCGGGGGTGGGGGTTACGGGGTCCAGACCACTCGGGGTGGCTTTATAGAGGAAGTCAGAGAGCAAGTTCAGGGGCAGAGTGCGGGGCAGATAAGAGGCTGCGGTGGTATCTTCGCAAAAGCCAAGGAGCGCCCGAGTGCTGAGAACAGCGAACAGGACGGCCAGCTGGGTGGGCAGGGAGGAAAAACGGCCAGAAACGGGACCGACGAAGAGGCTACGGCGCTAGTGCAAGCAGGGTGACGAGTGTCCGGGCAATGGGGGAGAGAAGAGCGGGCAGATCCAACCAGCTGGGGACAGGACTTGTGGAGTTTCTGCCTGGTGAGGCTGGGAAAGCCACTAAGGGAACCGGGAATTCGGGAGAAAGGCAGGCTTGGGGACGGGGTGAGGCAGGCACAGATGACAACTACCACTTTTCCGTTAAAGCCACATGGAGACAGAGGGTGGCAAAAGCCCAGGAGAATAGGTGTCATGGATAGCTGGCCAGAGGAGGAGGCCAGGGGACTGTCAGGGGTGCACAGCTCCCTTGCACCCCACAACAAACATTCTCACCCCCCAGGTCTGCAGACCTCACTTGGAAAATGCCCGAGATGATCTCTCAGAGGGGCCAAGGCACAGCGTGGGGAAAGAGATGGCCAGTGTGACATTCATGCCCATCTGCCACCTTCCAAAAGGCCCTGCAGGGGGAGGAGGAAGAGAGAACTGACAGCAGGGGAGCGAGAAACCACCCCCCAAAAAGAGCGGGGGAGAGACAGGTGGGCAGCAGGGAGAGCGGCCGGCTCAGAAACCTCGCAGGTGATATGAAAGGCACCTGGTGACACAGCGTCACAAAGAGAAGCCTGTTCCCAGCCTGACGCCTCAGGGGAGACGCTCCAGCCACTCCTGCCACCTGCGCCTGCGGCGTTCCCTGAGCCACAGCACAGCCGCACTGACGTGGAGGCCACTCGTGGTGCACCCCAGGTCCTGGGCTGGGGACTTGGGAAGCACCGTCTCCATGGTGAACAGCAGGTGAAGGACAACTGTCTGGAGAAGTGAGTGAATGTCAGGTGGCCCCGGACGCCCAGCCCGCTCTGTCCACAGCCTCCCTGCTCCCTGCACTCGCCCGCAGGGACTGTCAGAGACAGACACCCACAGGCTCCCCACTACCCACAGGACGGACACCTAACCTTCCAGGCCGGAGGCGTGGACGGCGTCTCTGGCCTGACCTGGCCTCTCCTGGACCTCCTCCCTCATGATCTTTCCGCACCAAGCAGGCCACACGTCACCTCCGAAATGGGCCCCATGTTGTCCCACCTCCATGGCCAACATGCTGGAAGTCCACAGCCGGCGTGGCCTGGACTTGGGCCCAGGTTTGAGTTTGTGCTCTGCTTCTTCCAGAGCTTTGTAACTGAGCAAATCTCCCCCTCTTCATCTGTAAACTAGGGGAGGGGACAAGGACCCCCGGCCCGCAGGGTTTGTAACAATTCGGCGAGCCTGTCGGTAAAGCGAGTGGCCCGACGCCCGGCGACGCCAAGTGCCGGGTGGATGACGCTGCCGATGCTGAACCTGTGGACCCCCAGGCCTTCCCTGTCACCCACCACTCAGCCGAGATGTCCCTGTCCCTCTCCCTGCCCCACCTCTGGGCACTTGGTACTGGGGGCAGACGTTTGACAGCTGCCCGCGTTCATGTGGCCGTCTCCAGGGTCACGTGTGAGCTCCCTGCCCTGTCTTCCCAAGCAGGAAGGGCTGGAGCTGGTCTCCCCTGCCTCCTCGGGACGCCCTGCAGGCCTTGCCCAGAGCGAAAGCTGAACAGGCATCCATGGGTGGGACTGGCTATCACCCCATGTGTCTGGGGCAGCTGAGACCCCTGCAGACTGGAGACAGGGGTGCACGAGACAGCCTTTCAGAACGGCAGGGGTGTGCCACGCAGAACCTCTAATAAGTCTGCTCCGAGAGTTAGCAAACAGTGATCTCAGGGCAGGGAGGGGGGCTCGGGGAAAAGGGTTACGATCAGGTTACAAGGAGCCACCCCTGAAAGCAGCTCCCGCCTCCTGGCAGCTACCCCATCAACGGCACAGAGTAAGGGCTTAACAGACGACTGAACGAATGAATGAACAGATAAACTGAAAACCAGCAGGACCTGGCAACCGCCCCCGGGGGCGAAACCAGGAAACAGCTCTGGACTGAATGGCACTGTTGACGACAGTGAGGATGATAAATGACAGTGGTGACGACGAGGAAGGTGTCGGTGGGCAGCTGCTGCCCACGAGCACGCCCTGGGAGCCGGGCCCGGTGCACAGCCCCCCCGAGCTTGCCTTCACGCACTCCCCGCCGCGCTCTTACTCCCACTTTGCAGACAGGAGGGCTGCGGACTAGGGAGATGAAACAAGGACCCGCAGTCACCCCCAGCGAGGAGCAGAGCCTGGCTCCAACCGGGTTCCTCTGACACTTGAGCTCACGCTCTTCGCGGTCTCCACCCCAACTTGGCTGAGCTGCATTAGCCCCTCCGTGGCTTTGACGCAGCTGACCTGCCTCAGGTATAAGCACAGTGCCTACAGCTGCCGGCCACATCCGGGGTGCTGACACCCCAGCCTGATGGTGGAGGCTTTTGGCACCGTCATCCTCAGCGCCTTTCTCTGCCGCAAGCTGGGTGCAGCCAAAGGCCTGGGGCAGCATCAGCTCTGTGCCCATCAGGCTCCAACAGCCAGGGGGGTCCTGCGTGACAGCCGTGCCGGGAGCACACGCCCCTCCCTCCGACTCTCCCACACCTCCCCCTGAGCTCCGCAGAGGGCCCAGAAGGGGAGAGGCAAGTGGGGTCGCTGCCCTTGGGGGATGCGGTTACACATCTCCTCCCTGGGCCATTTCTGATAAAAGCAGTGACTTCAGAACTGACAAGGTGATCGCCGGGGCCTTTTAAAATCGCTCAGTGAGAAAATGAGAATTATTCCAGGACTGAAGAAGATGAAGTCACTTCAGTTTTGGTTTCCCATCTTTAGGGGAAAACAGAACTAACCGAGCAGGGGAAGAAAATCCAGACTCTGAAAGGGCCGGGTGCCCAGTAAACACCCTGCTTGGGTGCTGGGGGCAGCACTGGGCAGACCCACCTACCCTCACGGAGCCTGCTGGCCCGTGGAGAATGGAAGCGGTGGGGTCAGTGGCAGCACGAGAGCGAGGACACCAGGGAAGCCCCCCCCTGGGAAGTGACCTGCGAGACAGAGGCCTGGGGCTGAGTCGTGGGCAGGAGGAGGGGGCAAGAGGGGGCGAAGCTGGGTCGGTGAGCAAGGGCGGGTGAGGGGGGCTGGTCAGCTTTCATGAGCCATTGGACTCTGTCCTGGCCGAAGCAGGTGGTGGCGTGATCAGATGGACGTTTCACAAAGAGCCTCCCGGCTGCTGGTGGAGCTTGGTGGGAAACACGTGAGGCTGGAGGGCGTCGGGGCGGCACAGGAGCTCAGGCAAGAGTCAGGGTGAGGGAGATTGCGGGGGGCGGAGAGACAGCGTGGGCTTTGTCGCCCTCGGAGCCAGAGAGCACAATGACACAGGGAAGCAGGGGAAGAGATACGGCGGAGGCAGCGGTGCCGGGCTTGCAGAGAGGCTGGGCCCGCGCACTGGGCAGGCGCAAGGCGGGGTGGGGGCAAGGCGGAGGGAAAGGGAGGCTCCAGGCCTCTGGGCAGCTGGAGGGACGTGGTGACGGTCACGAAGATCAGACACAGGGCGGCTTTAGAAAAAAGGGTCACAGGTCACCAGGAAGACAGCCATTTGTCCTGTACGTGGGTCCCACAACCAACGTCGGACAGGGCCACAAGTCGTGCAGCGCATTACAAGTCACTTCGGCCACGTGATCCTCCACGAAGGTGGGCATTCCTGGACGCCCGTTTTAAAGATGAGCAAATCGAGGTTAAGTGACCTTCCCAAGGCCACAGAATCAAGGAGGTGGCACCAGACCCAGGGTCTCCTGCCTCCCAGCCCAGCGGGGATGCTATAGCCCTGTATTTCAATTTAAAACGATGTCTGACTTCTGGGCAGGGACGCAAAGGACAGGTGGTGCCATTGTCCCTCTGTGAGCAGAGCAAACTACACAAGGGCCATAAACCAGACTGTTAGCAGCGGCCGACTCATTGGCAGTTTTCCTCTTTTTGGACTACATTGTGGAAATTTCATCGATGGATGTGAGAGAGAGAGAGAGTGAGTATAATTTTGGGAAAGAGAAAAAGAACTCAAAGATCATTGTAAAAATAATGTTTAAAGACGAGGCAAGGACAGCACAAGCTTAAAACAGGAAAACGCTTCGAGAAAGCAGCGCTCAGACGCCTCCCGCTTCCGCGTGTCCCCTCTCACCGGGCGGGAGGGGCCGCAGCCAGAGCCAGGCAGCTCCTGCGGGGTGACATTCTCGGTGACAGGTGACATTCTCGGTGTTGTTCTTTGCTTGGGATTTTTTTTTTCAACTCAAAAAGTTTCTATTGGCCCCAAATCGCCTTGCAGCCGCATTTTCTCTTCCGGCCCTCTCCGGGGTACTCAGAACAAGGAGCATTTAACACGGGGAGGCAGACGCCGGGGGAGGGGCTGCCAAGGTGAGGCTGAGCCCACGGAGCCCGGGAGCCAAACCCCGTAAACAGAGTCTGGGCACAGACCCGTCCAAGTGTTGTCGCAGCGTCTTGCGATCGGCCACTGTCACTCACGCTCAGGCTGCAGCGGGCGGGCTGGCCTGAGGTCCCTGTGGCTGCATAAAGCGGCTTGTTTTCTCCCTGTTTTCAGCGTCGGGCCTTGGGACAGACAGAGAGCCCTTCTCGTGCCTGTGACTGCAGTGGACGGGGGCGGGAAGTGGGGCCCAGGGTGCTCACCGAGCCGCCCGCGCTTGCCTTGCCCGTCAGCGGCTCGGTTCAGGTTAATGGCGTCTGCAGATGGGCTGGAGGCGGAACGTTCCAGAGGAAGCAAAGGAGGTGAAGGCCAGGGCACACGCTGTCCGGGGTTTAGCTAAAGGCATCTGGTCTTCAAAGATACAGTGTGGGCTTCCTTGCCCTCAGAGCCACAGATCAGATGTTTGTCTGAATGCAAATTGTTATGGCAAAAACTAGGAGTGGGGTGATGGGGGACAAGAAAGTACCAAATCGTACAATATATACGTAGGATAAAGCCTTCAAAACTCAGGCTTACGCCGGGCTCTTGGGTGAGGCCTCATCCTGAAGACTGCTCAAAGGAAGAATCCACCCACAGAAAATAAATAAGCCATCGGTGGGGATGAATTGGGGGCCTGGACCGATGCTGGCTGGAGTGCAATAGGCTGGTGCCCCATTGTCTGCTGGCGTCACCCCCTCACCTGCAGAAGGCCAGCCCACGAGGACAGGAGAGTGGTGCTGTGATCACCGATGCAGCCCCAGTGCCCGACACTCAATAAATACATGTCAGATGGAAAAACATCGCATTTATGGAGAACGTTGATGACATGGAAAAATATTTTTGAAATTCTATTAAGAAAAGAGTAAGAAACAAAACTGTAGGCACAAGGGAGAGCTAGGAGGGACACAGGAGCCTGGTCCACGTGGCTGGCGCTGAGTGGTACAATTACGGGTGGTCTTCCCTTAAAATTTTCTGTCAGCAAGATAATTTCCCGATTACTGGGACTTGAACAATAACCACAGTGACAATACGGAGAGGGGATGACAAAGCACCATGCCACAGGGTTTGGGGAACAGCTAATCCCCCCGTAGACATTCCTGCGGGCCTGTGGGCAGTCAGCTGGGCCCGTAGGGGTTAAGCCCAAGCCTGGGTCAGCAGGGATGGGAGGGGCTATTCTCAGACCTGATGGGAATCAGGATCCCCTCGAACTTGACCTCCTCAGGCCATGTGAGAAGCTGGGCATCAGGGATTCAATTGTGTCCCCCCCCAAAAAAAAAAGGACAGGTTGCTGTGCTAATCTCCCTAGTATGTGAGCTTATTTGGAAATAGGGTCTTTACAGAGGCAGTTATTTAATATGAGGCCATCAGGGTGGGTCCTAACCCAAAATGGCACTCTCAACGCCGCAGCCTGGGTTCGATTCCTAGCCAGGGAACTACCTAAAAATAAAAAAATAATAAAAAAATCATTCACTAACCCAAAACGACTGGTGTCCTTATAAAAGGGGAAAACCTGGACACAGACCCAGACCCAGAGACGCATGGGGAGACCACCACGCGAAGACGAAGGCAGAGGTTGCGTGCTGCACCCGCAAGCATAGGAACGGCAGAGATTCCAGCAAACCCCAGAGGCTAGGAGAGAGGCTGCAGCACCTTGTTCCTCATGGCTCTCCGAAAGAACCAACCTGCCGGCCCCTTCCTCTTGGACTTCCAGCCTGCAGAGCTCTGGGACAATACGTTTGTGGGGTTTAAGCCCCCCAGTCTGTGGCACTTTGTTATGACAAACTAAGACAGTGGAGGGAAGCCTGCCTCGGAGTCAGATCACAGGGAGACTTGGCATCTCACTTGTCCCTCTGGGACTCAGTTTACTGATCTGGAAAATGGGAGACCTGGCCTAGAGCAGTGGGTGTCAAACTTGGTTTTCACCCCGGAATAAAATCTTACACAGTGGCCCAGACATAAAAGGTGAAAAGAAACCTGATGAGCTAGCCCGCTGTGGATCTCAGCCACTCCCTGCAGAACAGCCTTTGAGAACCTCAAGTCCAAGTTGTCTGTAAAATCCCCATCGGTGTGCCAGTCTAAGTCTGCGAACGCGAGACCCAACGACTAGGATCACTGAGCAACTCACATGCGCCCAAGCTCAGGCCAGGCACCGAGCACACGGCCCCTTGTCTTCGGGTGGCTGCAGATCTCGGTGGGGCAGTGAGACTAACGCCTGGAAAACAGTGGGGAGACAAGCCGGGGTGCCCTCCCTTCCTGAGCACTGCAGCTGCAAACAGGCCACCTGAGGTTCTAAATCTGCCACATCTATAATAAATTTATCTTGCCTTCCAAGGACAAGCAGATGCGGTGCCTTATTGGGGCATGGCAAGTGGCAGGACGACAGACGTGACACACCCTTATCACCCCAAGGACGGGAATGACGTCTGTAGAAAGACTTGGTTTCCCTGACAATGAAATCAAGAGCTCCCATGCCAACCTGGCAGGCCTGAAGGGGGTTTGTGCCAGCCAGCACCCCAGGAGAACTGGGCAAGAACCCCTCAGCCAGTCCTGGCGGGTATGCAAAGATAGTAAGGCCCTGACCATCCTCCTGGAGCCCACAGACTCAGCAGGGAACACAAAATCAACAGAAAGTGGGAAATGGCGCCACTGTCCCCACTGCTCCACCTTGGAATCAGGCAGCAGACCCAGCCTTTAGTCATTCAACTTTTAACTACACAAATGACATACCGATTCATTTTCTTTTTTAAAAAACCACCTCACAGATAGAGCTAACCTCCATGCCTTTCCCAGGGGCAACCATTGTTAGAACTCTGGGGTGCAACCTTCTAGAACAACCCACCAGGTCAGGGGTGTGGGCAGAGTGTGGCACTCTTAGCTTCCTGGGGTGTGCTGTGAGGCCAAGGGGAGGTAGGAGGTGGGAGGGCTACAGGAATCTGAGGGGGCCTCCAGGAAGAAGCTGGGGGCAGGGACTCAAGAAAGGGTAGGATTCAGAAGACCCCGAGGCAGGCAGGGGTTCCTGGGACACTGGACTCACATGATGTGAGCACAGCAACAGCAGCTCTGTTCATTACTTGTAGCCAATTCAGCCTCTTTGGGAAACTCTGAAGCCCTCCCAAAGGGTCTTCAACCTCTGCCCTCAAGCCACGGGCACCACGATGATGACGATGGTGACAATGATGGTGGCATGTGCTATGCACTCTGCCGGCCGTCCCACTGACAGTACCAGCTTGGCATTAGTGTCTCTATTGTATAGACAAACTTTCACCCAGAGAAATTAAACAACTTGCCCGACGTCACTCTGTTGAGAACAGCAGAGCCACCGTCTGACCTTAGTGCCAGTGACAGAGGAGGTCCTTCTACGAGACAACTGCTTCTATGGCCAGTGGGACGGCCCTTGTGTCTGCAACAACGCCTAGGATGTAGTAGAGGCTCAACCAATACTTGTGGACCGATTCCTCGTTTAAAGAACACGCAGGAAGTTAAGGGAGTGAATCGTCCAGTCCTGGGCTAGGTCAAGGCAGCCTTCACATGTTTCCGGTGCTTTGGGGTTTTTTCTTTAAGGTTAAGATTCTGCATTTTCTTCTAGGAATCCCGCGCAGCCTAGAGCTCCTGCTCCCGGAAAGAGTTAAGCCTTGGCAAGAGGCTCTCCCGCCGGCACCCGAATCTCCCATCAGTCGTGAGGGCAGAGGGCACCATAGCAGCTACTTTCTGTGAACAGCCTCCTCGTAAACGTCACTCACATCAGAGGGTGGGCAGGGGGCCCTGATTTATTATATAGCTTTTGGACAGTTCCTACAGAAATACTGCCAAACAGTGGAATAAGCAACTCTTTCACTCAAGCCCCCTCATTTTTTTTTTAATGAAAGAATAAAGTACGCAATGAGACGGAGCTAAATAAATAAAAATGCCACACTTTTCCCCAACAGAACTTCCTGCGTCACTGAGAAATATTTGCAGACCTCAACAATCTTTTATCTTCACAATGACGTTCTAGCCTTCCAAATTTTGGACATTTTGAGAATGCCTTTGATTTGGGCCCTCTAATGATCTTATGTGAACAATTAGCTTATTAACTAATAATGTCATTATTTGAAGTTTCATCAAGCAGACATTAGAGAGCCCCTTCCTCCTCTCGTGGTCTGTCTGCCGCCCCCCAGGACTGTCTAAAATCCGTTTCTCATGTCTGGGGCTCACACTGGAAGTAGACGTGTGTGGCCAGGAATTTCTGTCTTAATACTCATCGCTGCCCATCACAGTTGCTGGGCAGGGGAGGCGGGCCACATCCTCCCAGCCACTGCCTGTCTCCATGGTTCCACCACCCACCCACTCACTGCACCAGCAGTGGTGACCCCAAGACGGACAGGAGCCTTCGGGAGGCTCATGCAGAGATGCCCGGGGAGGCTCAGAGTGATGCCACCTCCCCCGGCACATTCCTGATGGATGCAGACCCTCAACACTTGTCTCCAGCTCAGCCACCTGTTTCTCCATCATAGAACTTTCTCAATGTGTTATGCTCACTTCATGTCTCTCCATCTCCCGGGCAAAGCCATGGATGCGCTCCAGGAGAGCAGGAGCCACGTCTGTCTCCCCAGTGGGTGGCACAGAGCAAGTTCTCAATAAACACTTGATGAACAAACAAAGGAACGTACAACCCATACTTGTAAGATGATATAAAAAGAGAAACAGACAGAACCATCCGTCCCTTCAAGTGTCCAATGAGCCTCTGCTTTGATTCCTGGTGGGGGCTGAAGCCCCAACTCTTTGCAAGTCCATCTGATGCTGGGGGTGAAGAGTTGTAGCTCGGGGCCAGGGGCCTGGACTGCCCGGGGCAGGTCCCTGCTCTTCTTGGAGCCTGTTCACTGAGGTCCGAAATGGGTGGTTGGACAAGATGCTCTCCAGTTTCTTGTACTGAGAACGCTGTGGAAACCCAGCATCGCTGTGTGATACCCATATGGCGCCCTTCGGGGAGACCGGCCCGGCCGGAGCCACCGGCTTGCCCGCCCTACTTAGCGAGGGCGAGGCTGTAGTCCCCGTCCCGTCTCGTCTCGTCTCGTAATGGTGCTAAGTTTCCCCATCTAGCTAATAAGGACTGGGGGGAAGGGTGTTAAAGTAGATGCTTTCTAAGGTGCCTCCTGACGTCATCCAAGTTTAAACTTTGATGACTTCATATTTAAACCACTGGCTAAGATGAAATTTGTCACAGAAATTTTTCAAAAGCCTCTAATTTCCAATATTTCCCTTCATTCCTTGCTTCGTTCACCCAGTATTTGATGAGCCCCTATGACGTGCCAGGCACTGTCCTAGACAAGACCCAGTCACCGCTGTCATGGGACATCCAGTGCAGTGGGGGAGACGGGACCTAAACAGAAGGTGACTTCGGTGGCGCTACGGCGGAGAGCGAGAATCGGCAGCGCGGTCTGAACAACAGCAAACCACGGGGAGAGCACACGGGGTTCCTTCCTGGGGGCAGGTTGGAAGGCTTCTCTGCGGAGGTGATGTCTGAACTGAGACCTACAGGGCCTGGAAAACGGGTGGGGAAGAGCATTCCAGGCTCTGGGATCAGCAGTTGCAAACGTTCCAGGCTGGACAAGAAGCCTGGGGTACGTATTTGGGACGCACAGGAAGGCCATCAGCTGGGGCCTGGGGAGGAGAGAGTGACCCGAGACAAGGGCAAGGACGGGCTCCGGAAGGGCAGGGTGGGAAGGGCACTGCCAAGAGGTGCACGGAGGAGGCTTCGGGGTCCCTGGCCTTGGGTGGAGGACAACGTCATCTCTCTTTGCACCAGCCTCTAAGGGAAAATGGGCACTTGGTTCTATCATGAGTGTCAACAGTAACCCATAGGCCTGTCAGCAATAACCTGTGACAGAAGTCGCAGATGCGTTCGTGTCACCATCGTTACAGACACCTGGAAATGTCACTTAGGCACGTCACAGTTCCGGTAGTCATCTGACCAGATGCCGGACTTATTGTGAAAGTATTAACAGAGAAGCACACACACTTCCCTCTCATAAATTATAGAAGTACCTAACACTGTGCCTCCAATAGCTGAAAAGCACTGGATCCCTTTGTGGCCCCATGTTTTATTTTCTATGTGCAAGAGCGTCATTGCGAGAAGCGCTCTCTGGGTGTCACGGGCCGGGCAGGGCAGGAGGGCCGGCCCCAGGGCCCCTGAGCCAGCGTAAGGGAGGGCGCGCAGGGCGCCGTCTGCAGTGCCCCGTGTCACCCGGGAGGAGACGGCCGCGGTGGCAGGGGGCAGTGCCGAGGGCGAGAGGGCGGGCTTCGACTGACCGCCGTCCTGGGCAAGCCAGAGGGGGCAGCGTCCCGGGGTCCTCGTGGGCTCTGCCCTGCCCTCTGATCAAGGGCCTGGCCACCACGTCACCGCAGGCTGTCCTCTGGGCCAAAGAGGCCCCGTCACCTTGGCCCGAAGCCTGTCCCGGGACATCCTCCCAACAGTTGCAGCGAGTGAGCTCATGTGTTCACAAGAAAAATAAATGTGGCGTTGGCCACTGTTGGGTGTGGGCCTTGGTCTAGGGAGGCGATGAGGTGTTTGTTTAAGGCCTTCCAACAGGACCCCAGCAGCGGCTCGGCAAACACCGGGGCGACGGACGGTAAACAGGCCGGAAGGCCCGCGCGGGGGCCGTGGCCGCGAGCTGCCGCCCCTCGGGGGCCTGTTCGCCCCGGCCTCCCCTCGCTCGCGCTCGCACACAGGCTCTTTTCAATGCCCTCTCGGGCCCGGGAGGACAGAACTCACTTTCACAGGCCAGCACGCGCCCTCCCGGGGGAGCGGGCCCTGCCAAGCGGCCTGTCTGTGGACCTGGAGGGACCCATGGGGATGGGGCCCGTGGGGTGCGGCCCACGGACAAAGAAAAGCTCAGAAGTGATGAACGCAGTGCTCCTGGGTCCCCCAATGGAAGTGAGGAGGGCAGGGCCAGGCCGACCGGAAGGTGAGGGATATTTGGGGCGCTCGTGGGGCACTGCCCGGAAGCCTCATGGGAGCACGGACGGAGTGAGGGGGTGTCGAGGGTCCGGTGGGACACCGAGCCTCAGCGGGGCTCGTTCGCCATAAGCACGAGGATCAGTGTGTCAGAGGAGAGCCGGGACAGCAAGGGCGCCCTGGACCTCTGCAGTGGGACAGGGGACCTCCACGTCACTGCTGGGAATAGGAGCAAAAGTGCGACAGCCACGGTGTGCCCAGCCGTACTCAGTGCTCAGTCCAGCTCAGCGGCCACTGTCCCGGGTCTTTGGCCAGAGAGAATGGGGTGTTTTTTTCTGGAGGGGTGTCTTTTTTGTCTGCATTCCTTGGCACCCCCGGGTGTGACTTTCTGTAGCACCCAGGCGCTGGGAAATAAAGGAAGCAAAAAGGACAAGCCAGACACTCGCTGGCACGTCACTGCTCCTGTGCCAAGGTCCCCAGCCAGCCTGCCTCCTTCCCGCCACCTTTCAGAATCGCCTTAACGTCTGTTCTATATGGGATGTCCAGAACTTTCAACTGTCCTCGGTGAGAGGGACAGGGGACAAGGTGCCCACTTCCACTGCTTGGAACCAGAAGTCCTAGAGTTCATATTCTTGTGTTTTGTATTTTCTAGAAACACATGAATCAAATACAGCCAAGTATTAAGTGTTCTTGAGTCCGATGGCGGACACATGGACGCTCTTGACATCAGTCCCCGTGCTCCCCCACTTACCTGAAACACTGTGCAGCACGGCCAGCGTTTACGCACTCACACGTCTCTGTTCACGCCTTCCTTCGCCCACCCATCCCTCCGCCGGCCACCGTGTAGCCCCCGTGAGCCGGGCACACGGCGGTGCACTTACAGGCTCCTTCCCAAGAGCCTTTCACACTTGAGGGGCTAACAGGCATCCAACGATCGCTGAGGAGGGGTGCTCCTGCAGAAGCGGGGACAGCATGCTCCCCGAAAGACCCTGGCTGGGAACTAACTGACATTCTCTGAGGAAGCGGTCATCAGACCCGGCTCCAACACCTGCGGGCCATTTACCCAAAGGCAGAGAAGCAAACTGTCTCCAGAAAGTGGGCTTTGCAGGGCCCATGAGCCTCCAGCACCAAGAGGGACCGTGGGCACCCAAGCCCCCAACACAGGAGTGGCCCGGCAGAGTGGGGGCAGTTAGGCATCCCAGAAAGGAAATTGGGGTGCTAAGGGGAGCAGGTACCAGGCTCCTGAGGAGAATCCTTTGACTGCATTCACGATCACTATGTCCAGCTGGGGACACTGAGGCTCAGCAAGACTGAGAAGCTTTTTGGGTGACTGGCAAAAAGGCTGGGGTTTGAACCCACGTCGATCTGGACCCAGAGGCCCTGATCCTTCAGGCCAGCTCCAAACTCCACCCCAAGAATGTCCTGGGGATTCCAGCCTGGGGTTTTAAGGATGGAAGGTGGGTCTTGAGGACATTTCCCCGTCCTTTAGCACCCTACCTTCTTCACCTGCTCAGGTCAGCCTGCATGGACGCACGTGGCTGCGTTTCAGTTCACGAACCCAGTGAAGCAAGCTCCTCCACGCTGGGCATGTGGGATGCACCACCCGCCGCCACAGGGCCACCACAGACTCTGGAAGGTGGGCCCCAGGGCTAGGACTTAGCAGGCCTGGGGTGCAAGGAGGTCCCACCCAGCCTGGGACTCTGCTGGAGGCCAGGGCACGTGGAGAAGCCATTTAGAAAAGCTAAATGGTCGTGGGTGGCCTCACACTCCACGGCTGGCCTGGGGCATTCACCCAAAGGTGCGGACAGACATCCCAGGAGCAGCTGGGCCTGCAGAGTCTGGGTAGCAGGGCCGTCCTATGTCCAATGGGAAGCCTTCACATGATGAGCGGGGACACCCCACCCCAGGGCACATAGGGGAGAAGGGCCATGGCCCCACAGGATGAGGGGGAGCACCGTCACACCCACCCCTCGGGGGGCATTGCCAGTAACCTGGCCTCCACACCACAGTCGAGTCCTACGTGGGGCCAGGATGGACCTCACTAGGTGTGTTTGGCTCTGCCGGGCCCTCACTGAGAACCAACATCCCTGGCAGGAGGAAAGGGGGCCCAGATGCTCACACCACCCTGGGCGGCTTGCAAAGGACAGGATCCGCAGGCTCCAGGAAGGCAGGTGGGGTGCTCGCTGTGTGTGGAAACCTCAGGGTTGGGCCTGGCCTGCCTCCGCCACCCTCCCACAGCTGTGCGGCTTTGGGCCAGTTACAGAACCCCTCTGCACCTCGGTTTCCCCATCTGAAAGGTGGAGTAAAGTAACAGTACCTGCCTCAAAGGGTAACTGAGAGATCGTTCTGCCCACAGGTATTTCTTGGGGTGACTTATTCTGACACCAAATACTCAGTAACGATGGATTGCATCTTTCTGTCGCTTAGCAAGGAAGTCAGCCCGAGGCCTTACCGGAGCCAGGAGTTAAGTGATGTGCATTTGCCTCACCCTTAGGTGGTAACAGGCTCCCTGCGCCCCTCCCAGGCCCCGCGCCCAGCACCCTGGAGGCCAGACGGCTTACCGATGGCCCTCCGGAGGTCTTCACACTGGCTAATGTGAGGGAACTTCAGGATTTCCTTCCACTTCTTGCTTTTCCCTTTCCGCTTTCCTCCGCCCCCTGCAGAGATAGGAGGAAGATGTCAATGGACATTTGGTGTCATCCAAGGCTCCGGAGCCTGCATCGCATCCCTGTGAGCCTGTCCACCAGCTTCTCCAGCTGGGAGACAGCTGGAGGGGGTGGGGGGATCAACACCCAGTCAGTTCTCTCCTCAGCCAGGGTGACACATGTCACAGGCAGGCACACCCACACAGCCCTTCCCCTGGCTCTGCCCCGGGCCACACCCGTCACGTGCCCCCTCACTCTAACTCTATGAGCCAAAACTATTACTGTCTCCATGTGACAGATAAGGAAACTGAGGCATGGGGGTGGGTGAAAGGGACAAGTCACCTACAGCCCCACAGTTCGCTCACGGCAGAGTTGAGCCCCCTGACCTGAGCGGGATCTGGACCCTTGAGACCCTCCCTCCTGGGTGCACTGAAAGCGAGCCGAATTCCCAGGGATCAGAGCGAAACCTGGCGTCAGCCTGCGAAGCGATACCGCGCTGGGAAGGGGAGCCGGAGTGGGGAACTGTCGCCGCGAGCTCCCGGAAAGGATGCCCAAGGCTCGTTTGCCTGCCTGTCCACTGAACCAGCTGTGACTTAAACACTTGGAGATTTTCAGGCAAATCCATTTTGGACTTCTGTCCCATAACCAGGCATGCCACATGGCAAGAGTCGGCTGGAGCTGGGCGGCAGCTGCCCCTGTGGACAGGCCACATGCCCTCCGTTCCGGCGGCCTGCCCGGCCTCCTGAGGGGCAGAGAAGGCTGCGATGTCAGTGCTCCTGTCAGCCACCAGCAGGCTGCGAGGCCTTAACGGGCCATCAGAACCATCTATTCTAGTCCATATGCCCTCCAACCCCCATCCCCACACTAGTCATTCCCCCGACCGGGCTGTGCGGTAAAACACACACCGCCTAACGTCTGCCCTCCTAACCACTCTCAGGTATGAAGTCCAGGGCCAGCCCGTACATGCACACTGTGGTGCGACCATCAGCTCCTTCCACCTCCAGAACTCCTTCGTCATCCCAAACTGGAACTCTGTCCCCATCAAATAAAAACTCCAGATGCTAGCAACCAGCATTCTGCCTCTGTGAGTTTGACTACCCCAGGCACCGCGTGGAAGTGAAATTATACAGTGTGTGTCCTTCTGGACTGGCTGATCCCACTTAGCATAGTGTTCTCAAGATTCACCCAGGTCGTAGCAGATGTCAGCTTTAAAGATCTCATTTCATTTTAAATTTCTGTTGTGTATACAGATCATCTTTTGTTTATCCATTCGTCTGTTGGTGGACACTTGGGTGGACACCTTTGGACTGTTATGAATATTGTTGCTACGGATATGAGTCCCCACTTTCGGTTCTTGGGGCAGATACCCAGGAGTGGAATAGCCGGTGTGGGGGAGGAAGCAACTTTCCTCTACCCTTCAAGGTTCTTTTGTTCTTCCTTAATTCTAATAATTAAGTCGACAGGAGGCAGAGTAACAAGAGAAAATAACCAAGTTTAATTAGATACGTACATATGTGGACCCCACATACATGAGAGATTGAGAGACAGAAAGTTATAACAGGGTACATATGGCGTTCTGAGCTAAGGACAAGGCAAGGCACCCCGGGCTTCGGAGCAGAGGAGGGTCACTGCACGATGCTAAGATCAAATGTTCAGTAATTAGAAGTTTGCCCTGCCCCATAAACAGGTGCTAAGAAGTTCTGTCTGGTCATAAATCTTATTATGGACGAAGCCCTCAATTTAAAATCTTTAAAGTAAAAGTTCTCGAGAGCCTGAAAGGTCTCGATTGTCTTTAGCCCAAAATAAACACCTACCACACAGGTATTTCTTGGGGTGACTTATTCTGAACCCCTACGATGAATCATATGGTATTCTATGTTTACCTCTTTGAGCAACCAATGAAGCAGTCTTGACAACAGACTCCCAGGCTGCACCCCAATTCCCTGTGATGGAAACCCAGGAATGTACCTTCTTAAAAGCCTCCCCAGGTGTGATTCTCAGGTAGCCAGTTTACCGAAACCAGGAGTCGATTTTACACACACACACGCACGTACATGTGTGCACGCACGTGCACACACACACACACAACACATGCACGCACATGTACACATTTTTTATAAATTATCTATTCATTTAAGAAAATTAACACAGATTCACCAATTCATTCATCCAGTATGTGTTGAGCATCTACAAAATGTGAGGCAGTCTGCAGGTGCTGGGGATGTGGTGATAGGCAAAACACATGGGGGTCACCCCCTTGGGGCTTCCCCTTCTTGGGGCGCCCAACCTAGCAAGAAAGACAAACAGATGTCCAGGGCTTTATTTCAATGGTTTCTCAACCATACCCAGCAGGGTGTCCCCCTCAAAGGGGCTCTGAATGGCCTCCCAGCTCACACCTGGCCTCAGTTCCTCTAAAAATCCCATGATGGAGTTCCCTAATGGTGTAGTGGCTTAAGGCTTCGGTGTTGGCGCTGTCAGCGCTGAGGCCTGGGTTCGATTCCCAGCCAGGGAGCTACCCACATACCAAAAAGAAAAAAAAAAAAATCCCATGAAATAAACCCAGCCCCTCGCTAACTCGAAAGGTCTGGGCAAGGCTCTACATCTTAACAGCAAACAAAACCTGCCTCAAAGAGGTCACCACTTCCAGTCAAGTATTTGGCTCTTAAGTATGCCACTGGATTATTAAATTGCATATTTGATGACTGAAGTGTTGATACTGTTTATTATTTCAGTTGGACTCGATTGTTTCTCTGTATCCTGAGAGGGCCACACACACCATGCTTGGGCAGAAATTCCTCGTGCATCCTGGCCCGGGGGCCCCGGCTGCCCCAGACCCACTTCCTTGCCTGGGAGGCAAGTCAGGCCTGTAAGAGGCTAGAGACACCACCATCACCCCCTTACTCAGGGCCCAACAGGCCCCAGCAGCTGGGATGGCCACTTCCCAGACCTGCCCATCACCCACAGGTCAGCCCACTCTCCTGGGCCAGGTTTGAAGCCCTTCACCTTCATCATCTGCCGAAGCTTTAGCTCCCTCCCTGCCAGGGCTCTCAGGGCCTCTGCACTTGCCATCCCCTCTGTTGGGGGCATCACCCCACTATTTTCTGAGTGTTGCTCTTCCACGCGTCCCGTCTCAGCCAAACGTGGTCATGCTAGAGGGCCCTCGTGGACGGCGGTAGCTGAAGCAGGCCCGTTTGCTCCCTGCCTCTCCGCCTGCCCGTGAACAGTGTCCGGGGAGCCCTGGTCGGTAGGCAGTCTGTCCGTCGCTCACACACACTGGTTAGCCGCCGGGTTCACTTATCCACTCTCCCCACACCCGGCACGTGGTCACTGCCACGTTCAATTTTTATGCGTAGTCACTACCAGATTCCCACACCGATCACCACCTGACGTCTGCTTCGTGCCTTCCGCTGCCTGTCCTCCACGTCCCTGCTGTGACAGCGGACCGCGGTGGCAGGGGCCTGGCTTTCTTTGCTTCCTGTCACTGTCTCCTTGGCCCGCTGTAGATGCTCAAACTATTCGCTGAGCAGATTCAAGTCTGCCCCTCTGACCCCTGTACACATCTTCCTATGCCCCCACGACCCCAAAGATGCAGTTTCTGACCCTTCTGCCTGCTCCTTCTCCCAGCCCCGCCCCTAAATGCCTCTTCCAGGGCTGCCTTGAGAGGCAGATGCCCATCGTCCGGCCCACCGTCCTCTCCCAGCTCAGTGCCGGCTCGAAGTCCTTGCCGTGGGTGGCACAGCGACCATGATGCCTGGTTAACTGCAAGTTTTCATTCAGTTACGCTGACTGAGTGGGTAAAGGACTGTTTGCAGAAAGAAAGGATGACCCTTCTCTCTCTCCTGCCCCAAGCCTTCTGGCCTGAGCCCTAAACTGGTTCACTATAGGTTTGTTCCTCATTTAGATGGTACTAGCCCCGTTTCACAGATGAGAAGGCTGAGGCTCAGGGAGAGGAAGTAATGAGGCCAATACATGAACCACACACCCAAACAGGAGCTTCTCCCACCAGCACTGACTTGCAGCCATCTCCCGTTTGGAGCGGCCCTGGGCTTTACTTGCTTTACCACCCCCCACCCCAAGCTGTTCATGATTTACCTTCCACAGGCCCAAAACGAGTAGGTGGAGAGGCCACACTCCCCACCCTCACGGACCAGCTTGTCCCTGGCATCAAAGAGCAGAGATGAGCCAGACTGTTGGGAGTGTGGCCTGACAGGTGGGGGGTGGGGTGGGGCAAACACCTGCATGAAGATTTTGACTTTGTCCCTGGTTCCTGGAAGGTGACCTCTAAGTCCTTGGAATTTTCCAAGTGGTAGGAGTGTCCTTTTATTCCTGGTGGCCCCAGGAAGCATACCTAAGCTTATGCTACCGAGGTGACTCAAGGTGGGGCTATGACCAACCGTGTGATTAGAAGGTTGGGGCTTTGAGCCAGGCGGTAGCACCCCAAACCTCAGGGGGAGAGGGACGGGCTGGAGATGGAGCTCAACTACGTGACCAGTGATTCAATCACTCATGCCAAGGTAATGAGCCCCAATAAAATCTCTGGGCACCAGGCTTGGGGGACTTTCCTGGATGGTGGTCACACATCACGGTGCCAGTAGGGGAGTGTCCCTTGCCCTGTGCATTGCTCCCTTTCGCTGGTTCGAATTTGTATCCTTTTGCTTTAATAAATTCATAAACATAGTGTTCCCCTGAATTCTGTCATTCTAGTGAATTAAACCTGAGGGAGCTCGGGGGAGTCCCGAATTTATAGCCACGTGGTGAGACGTGCGGCTGGGGTCTGAAGTGAGCTGGTCCTATGGGGACTGCCACTCCCGACTGGCAGAGTCTGCACTAACTCGGGGTGCTGAGAGCCCGAGTTGGGCCCTCGCAGCCCACCCGGCTCACTGCCGGTCTGCCAGTCTGCCGGAACCCTAAAGCTAAAGTCCCAAGGAGCAAATCTGATTGGCCTACTCGCCTTTTCTCTCCAGGCCACATGTCGTGGACCAGCCCAGACCCTGAAACGATCGCATCGGTTCTGGCCCTTGCGGATGAGGAGGGCAGGGGTGAGACAGTGGGCCGAGTGAGCAGTGGGGCTCCCCAGGCGCGCATGCCCATACCGGAAGCCCCTGGACGGGGCCGGGTAAGACCAGAGGCAGCAGGAGAGCAGGGAAACAGCCACCTCTCTTCCAAAACCGTTTGCAGCGCTGCTGATCAAAGGCACAAGGGCACGGGGTGGGCAGCCGCACAGCCGCCTCAGGATTGCCCGCAGGGCCCCTTCCTCCCGCCATCTCTCGGAATGTCCTGTGGGTCGCATGGAAAGGTCAGCGTCACGGTAGCACGAGGGGGCAAACAACGTATTAGAAACCCCAGTTCCGCAGCGAGGCAGGTCTTTAGAACACACGTGGGTGGGGGCGCGGGGAGAGCGGCGAAGCTGCTCTCGGGACACTCTGATCAAGGCCGGGGAGTTCGCGGGTGTCCTAGTGACCATACGTGGGCAGGTCTCCTGTGTCCCCAGCCACAAGACGCCGATGAGTCACCCTCTCTCAGCCGGTGGAATGGAAGGCAGTGATACAGTTCTGCCTGGGACTCCATGGAGCTAAAGAATCTGTTCAGTGCTCTTCTGCCCAGGTGAGCTTTCGAGACTCAGTTTCTGCAGTGCCCTCAGCAGGGTGGGTTTTGCAGAAAATAAGGCCATGGGGCGGCTGTGGGTGTTCTCAGAGGCCACGACCGCAGAGGAGGAGGCCGGTTTTTCTGAGGAGGGAGGGTGGGCCCCGCTTGTGCTGGCTCCACCCCTGCCCTCCCCGCCATTGATATTTCTGTCCCGACCACCTGGGCTCCGCCACCAGCGAGGCACCCCCGGCCGAAGCCAATGAGGAAGCTATGTGGCATCTCACTGGCTCAAAGTCTCTTCATTCAGCCCCAAACAAGGCAAGATCCCAATTATAGGACTACCGAGTGACTCAAACCTTTTCAAAAAGGACATGACTCCAGCCAAATGAACTTGAGGTGACCTCAGCCTACGGAGGAGTCTGTCCAACCCAGTGCACTTGGCAACCGCTGTGAAAGGGAGACAGGCCGCTTGGGGAGCAGGAGACAGCACCGCCCCGCTCCGCCCGCAGTGTTCCCCTCTGGGACCTGGGCAGGTTGTGCCAGAGCAGGGCAAGTGAACCCCTTTTCTTTTGTTTTCCCCAAAGAGTTTTCTTGTAGATCCCGGTGGGTAAGATAAATAATAAGGGGCAATGGGGCAGGTAGGGCAGGGGGATGGAGCTTGCAAACACAGGGCCCGGGGCCTCACCCTGTCTTTGTGGGCATACCCAGCACTTTCAGGGTCTCTGCCCCAAGGCACGCTCCTCTGTGAAGTTTCCTGGATGCCCAGCTGTATCAAGGTGACTCCTGCACTCCCCCAAAGTGTTCCACCCGGAGGTCTGGGTCTGGTGGCACCAGGTGGCGATGCCCTCATAACTACCCACTGAAGGAATGTTTAGAAGAAAACGTAACGTGAGGAGCCATCAAAGACACCCCTGGCCCAGAATCTCCTGAGGTGGGGACTGTGCCCTTTACACGGGTGGCCCAAGTCCACGGTTCCTCGGGGCAGGAAGTATTGGATAGTCCTGGCATCCTTGAGTGTGTCCAGCACCTTCCCAGATGCACATAGGACCCCAAGGGTGGGCAAGAGAGGGAAGAGGGCAGGTCTGGGGGGCACAGAGCCTCTTCCCACCCACAGCCTGACACCAACTTCGCCACATGTCAGAGACCCGGGGATGGGCCCAGGGTGCTGGGTTAGGCCCCAGGCTCCACTCAGAAGTCGGGCCAGGGCGCAACCGGCCCAATGTCAGTGACGTGAGGAGGAAGAGGAGCCGGCGAGGGGCTGAAGGCCTCGCCGGGTCCTGCTAAGCCTCCTGGACGCTGAACTCAGCTGCTGCTCAGAAGCTCCTGTTGTTCCAGGCGATCTCGCCAGGAAGGTGGGCAGAAACCGAGGTGGGCAGATGGCGGCGGGCATCAGCCCCGCCCGGGCCTTGCGGCCAGCTCCATCCTGCAGGGCCCGACTCGGGAGGGCCAAGACGTGCCGTTAGCTTGACCCCAGGCCGTGGCGTAGTGCCGCAGCTGTCAGCTGCAAGAACCCGAAACCTCCGCCGTGAAGTGCTGCGAGGCACTGGGGGGTGGCACGGGGCGTGTGGGGCCTGCGGCCTGCGGGTAGGTTCCAGCACCTCCGGGACCCACCTCACAGCCACACCGCAGAGTTTCCAGAGCAGAAAAACCTCAGCCACAACCAGAAGGATCCCACACCTCAATTAGGAAAACCCAAACCAACCCGAGGCCTGGAAGTGGGTCGCCATGGGGACCGGGAGACACAGCCCCGCCCCAGCCCTGAGCCTGAGAGAAAGGCTTCCGGTGTGGCTTGGAGGGGGAGGCAGAGAGGGAGAGGCTGGGGAACGGTCCCTCCCAGGAAACCCTTGTTGTCAAAGGCAGCACTGAGTCTGGGCCACCTCAACCAACCAACGGCCACCGCCTGGGAGTGACAGCTGAGCTGTTTGCCAGTTCTAATGCCCACGGCCTCAAGGTCTCGTCACCATGCTGTGATAAGTGGGCATCACCGCATGTTATCGGAGCCCCTGACACCCCAGTGGTGTGGCCTTGCTGAGTCACGCAGTGTTTTTTCCTGCAAAGATGCTGCTACCCAATTTGTAACGCTGTGTTAAGGATTAGAGCCAAGTGTGCAAGTACCTCGCATAGAGCAGGAGGCTCACAAAATGTGGCCACTGTCACTCCCACCGCCATCGGCACGATCAACAGCCCCAACTTCACCACCAACATCAGCTCTACCCAGCACCATGCCCACCACCACCATCATCATCAGTGCATCACCACCATCATCATCACTGCATCACCATCACCACCACCATCATCACCGTCACGACTTTTGTAGATTAGAGAACTGAGGGCACAGAGCTGGCGAGGGACGGACAGCAGGTCCCAAGCCCAAGTGTCCTGACTCCAAGTTCAGCTATCTCTCCACCGTACTACTCCTCTCCCACAACACACACACACGCTCTCACAACACACGCACACACACGCTCACACACACGCTCACACACACACACACACACACGCTCACACACACACGCTCACAC
>PVJL010008725.1:0-64152 GCA_004026885.1 Lyroderma lyra
CCTCGGGCGGGGACTCTGCGGGGTGCACCTGGCCTCGGGCGGGGACTCTGCGGGGTGCGCCTGGCCTCAGGCGGGGACTCTGCGGGGCAGCACACACACGGAAATGGGCGCAACCTGCCCTGAGACGCTCAGGGAATGAAGGGGCACAGCGACCATGATGGACCCAGCCTGGTCAGAAGGCCGTTATCGGACGATGGGTGTGCCCTCACCAGTGTGTCCTTATGGGTGTGCCCTCACGGGTGTGCCCTTACCGGTGTGCTCGGGTGGGGCAGTCCGGGCACTACCCAGGCCTGGTGGTTCTCCCTCTCCACCCAGACTCCCCCAAGTCCAAACAAGACGTCAGTAGACGTGTGGGGTGCAGATGCCCCCCGCTCTAAGGGGCTCAGGCGGGCGTGGAGGTGCTCCCTGGCCGCAGGGTGCCCCGACCTCCCCACGACGGCAGGAGGCACTCACACGGCATCGGGAACGCGCGGGGCCCAGAGCAGCGCGCTCTGCACGGCTGGCTCAGCGTTTGGAAGCCACCACGGCGTGTCCCCCTGGCAGACGCGGCGTGGCGCTGGGTGGGTTAGCGCAGCTTTGCGTATGTTCTCTCCTGGTGACGGCTGCTGGGGTTGGCAGAGAACCGGACCCTCCAGCTACACGTAGGCCGGGTCCGCAATTGGCAAATGCTGGGGGTGAGCGCCCACTAGCGGGCGCCACACGAGCTGCACGATGAAGTGCCGCGCGCCTGTGCAGTAAACGGGCGGAAAGCTCAGCACGGGGCGGAGCGTTTAAACAAAAACTCACCCCGGTGAAAGACGCGTTGCCATTAATCCCCCTCAAAATACTGTCCCTCGCTTCCAACAATGTGTCTTCTACGGTAATAAACATTTATTTAAGCATTCACGCGTCTTTTAATTCCACCTCGTAATTACCGAAAGCTAAGACGCTTCTCCTAAGCATGTCTTAGCGCCGACGATGAAAATGTGCTTTCCGTAAATGCTGCGTTTTCCGCTTTTGTGTTCTCTTACTGGACAATTAAGACACACATTGTAATGCACTTTATTCTGCTTTTCATTTTTGGGCTGCTTTTCTTCATTTCCTATCTTGTTACTGCCTTCTACTTTATTATTGGTGATGCGATATGGTGGTGGCAGTTAGTATTCCTACTTTCTGGACTCTTTCAAGGTATGTGTCTGCGTGTGTATTTAAGTGTGAGAATCTTTCATGTTAAATAGATGGATAAATTTATCTCATTTGCATTTATTGCTGTCACAGGTATTTTGTCTGTATTTTCTTTTATCTTTTACTTTTTACTGCTCAAGATTTTTTCTCTGTATTTTTTTATACCACTTTGTCATGGTAATAAAGGGGGTTCTGAAGGTGCTATTGCGCCCTTGTATTAATCAAAAAGAGCCAGAAACTATCACACGAAAGGGTTGTAGGAAAACTTCACGAACTATTTGGAAAGCAGGCTAATTTGCATTTCTCTTTTCTTCTTCATATTCCTTTCTTTAAAATGCAGCTTTCATTCATGGTGAACCTCTCCTCTTCTGGCTTTGGCAATCGCTAAGAGGTTAACAATCTCAGGAAGAAATCATTCTAAGAAATATTTCTAAGTTCTTAAGAATACAGCGCATGTTTAAGAGAAAACATTGTTAGGTTTTCTGTGTTGCTTATCAGTCTGTCATGATGGGCATACTCGAGTTCTCAAAGGAAGGCTCTGACCTTCGGCCCTGAGACGACGTGAAAGGTGCGATGTCAGAGCTCTGTACAAACACTCACTGTCTTAGAACTTCAAATTGTTTCTCCTCTTCTGCCAGCTCACGAACTGCTTTTGCTTCCTTGAAGTTGAAGTGTTTTAGCATCAAGTGGTTCTGCTTAGATTCCACCGCAAGACTAGAATACCCTAAATATAAAATTCATTCAGCACGACATTATGCTTCATTGGACCCATTACACACATATATTTGTTTTTTCCTAGAGAACAAATGAACCTGAAGGGTCATACATTTTAAATAGAGAATCATGCTTAAAAGGTCACATATTTTTAGCCTTTTGTTCTCACAGAAAACGTTTTCAATACATTTCATCTCAGTAGCTAGTAGAAAATTTGAATTTCAGATACTCTTCTGACTTATTGATTCAAATGTTTCATATAACTTTGACGTTGAACATTCATTTTAAAATGTTTACTGGAAAGGAGACTGCTGCGACCGTGGGCAACGTCACTTCTTCCCCTGGCTGTCCCTCTCTCCCTCCGCCTCGCTCCGCAGTGGCCCGACAAGTCTGAAGGCCCCGGGACTCCTGGGCCGCTGTCTCTCCTTGTCCCTGCACCTTTCCGCGTACCACACGGCCACTGCCTCACCATCAAGCCCGTAGGTCAGTGTCACAGTCTTAGGAACAAGGCCTCGGGCCTGCTGACCCCAGAAACAGTCTCCGTCGAACTAGAGATGACAGTTTGTGCTCCGTTGTGTTTCAGCCCCAGACCCATGGAGGTGAAGCGACCCTGGCACGTCCCCTGAAAACGGACTCAGTGCTGCCGTGTGACATCAGGACTTGACGCTGTGATCGGCTGCCGCCCACCCGAGCCCTGACCCACAGTACGGCCCCCACCCAACGCCTCCGCGGCCACGGCTAACGGCTTTTCCCGGCGGAGCCCGCGCCCTGGGGGCCATCGGGGAGCCGGGCGTTGGAGCGCGGCCTCACCTTGTCTCCGCGCCTGGCACCCTCTCCTTAAACGAACCTTTGGTTTCTTGGCAGTAAACCCCTGTTCGTATTTCTTTTGGCACACAGACCCGCCTTTATGTCGGTAACACGCGGGTCTGTAAAGAGGAAAACCGACCAGTGCTGTTTGTGTCGCCCTGTGCACCCCTGTCCCTCACGTATGTGACGCGGCGTCGGCTGAGAGTTTAATGCGACGGGTCCGCCCGGGCTGCTCCCGGCCAGAAGCCCAGCGACAATCTGGGTTTCCAAATACAGCGCAAACAACAGTTCGGAAACCGACGTGTCTTTGATTCACAGCAACGAGGCTCTGCTGAGAGAGACAAGCATTCGTGAGTTCTCAGGAGTCAGGGTCAAGAACAGTGAGGTCAGACGTCAGCCAGAGAGGGCACGACCTGCTGCCATTTGGGCCACGCGTGGCCTTGGAGGGTATTACTGGCGGGCAGGGCGGCACAGACAGACAGACAGACACTCTACGATTTCGCTTACGTGTGGGACGTACAGAGCGACGGACAAGCACGATGAACCAGAACCAGACTCGTGGGCACAGAGCGCGCGGTCGCCAGATGACGGGGTGGGGAGGGCGCGAGAGGCGAAGGGCGTTACGGTGCACAAACATCCAGAAGTAAACCGAGTCACGGGGATGGGAAGGGCGGCACCAGGAAGACAGTCCCTTGTGGAGTCACTGTGGGCAGGGACAGGCGGGGCGTGACTCGGCGTGAGCTCACGTCGTAAGGCATACAAGCGTTGAATCACCATGTAGCAGACTGGAGCTAATATAACTGAAAGCACTCAAAGGGACAGGAGAGCGAAGTCATGTTTTCCACACCAGGAACGCGGGGAGGAAGTCACGTCGCTGGGCTGTGCTGGTCGTGGTTCTGACGGAGCCACACGTTCCGGGCCCCGTGGGCTTTCGGGGACCCCTGCGTTCCCTCTCTCCTGTCTGTCTGCTCCTGCTCTGGACTGGTGGGGGGGCTTCTGCCCCTCATCAGCCCGTGGGAGCAGGCGCCCCCTGCTCTGCTGTGCTCCCCATCCTACGCACTTTAGGCTAGGCCCACGGAGGTCGTTTCCTCCTGGTACGTGGTCTCACTTCGATGTTTATTTAGAATTTTCTTCTCATTTCCAGACCAGTGTTTAATTTTTCCACAAGGCATCCCTACCTGGATCCCCAACAGTCTCACATGTATGATCCTAAAGCTGACTAACTGATTCCTTCACTCCCTTCCCCTTTGTCACATACATGGTCCCTCCGGTGTCCCCTGCTTGCCATCTGCAACAACAATTTGGGACAAAGAACACAGGCAATACTTCAGTCTTCTGATAACCTCTGGACGACCTAATGGATTTGTACTTTTAGGGGAAAATACATTAATTAACACTAAAATATGGCACCTGTTACACCCGGTGGGACCACGGTCACTGTCATGGTCGCTCGGTGACTGAAACGCTACGGGCCTCGGCTGCGCTGAGCGCAGGGGCTGGGGTGAGTCACCGGCCCTTCCGAGCACAGGCTCCGTGAGGGCAGCCACAGCCTCGCCTGCCCTTGAAAATGTGACCCGTGCTCCGTGTGCCCGTGCTGACACCCCCAGGACGGCCCTGTCCTTGGCACATCGCTGTACCCTTCGTAACGCCAGCCTCGCCTCCCAGACTGAATCCAAGTGCTTCCCCCACTCACTCGTCTTGGGTCCCCGGTCTCACATTTGCACGTTGTGGGGGTCGCACCCGGACACCGTTAGTGACGTTCATGTGCACGGCCTCCCTCTGGGTGGCCGATGGAGAGGACACTTGTCTACCACCTCCAACCAGCACGTCACAGAGGTCTGTGAAGAACTGCCAGCACTGGGGACAGAGACTTTATTCAGAGTATCTGGCCGCCGAAAACGCAGCGTTCTAGAGTTTCCTTTCCAAGGCCTGAATGCTGGCAGGCCTGCCTCGAGCCGGTGGGAGGGACTCTGTGAGCCTTGGCAGTGGCCCTGCCCCAGGAGGGAGCCAACAGGACCACCCGGGCAGGTGACGCCATGGCGGGCCCCTGGAGGACCTCCAGCTGGATCGAGGTCATCTTAGTAAGTCTCCATTCGGATGATCGAGTTGCAACAAAGAGGTGGCTCTGGGAGCGGGAGCGGGCTGACCGATCAGAAACACGCGCCCGATCCGTCCTTGTCACCCGAACGGTCCGGGCGTGGGAACTGACCGGAACACGTTTGCCCGGGCACGTCTGGGACGAAGACACTCGTCTCGGCCCCCGTCCTGCACATGTGAACTTGCTCCAGGAATGAACAGGCCGTCGGTGCGCCAGGCTGCCGACCAGGACCAGGACCCAGAACGTCATTATTGGGCCAGGCAAGGTGCTGCCCAGGACGTGGAACTTCCCAGGGGCTGGGGGAGCTGAGCCCTATCGACGCCGCACACCTGACAAACAGGTAAGTGGGGAAGACTTAGCAGTCTGCATCTGCTCATTTGCAGGTCGATGACCAGCACTTGGGGAAGAGCCGTTCCCTCCCATGGAAAACGGCCTCTTAGAGCCAACAGCCCCGGGAAGAAGACTTCTCGAATGAGCAGGGAGTCCGCTGACGGGGGCCATTTGCCCTAAACATTGGAGCTGAAAAAGTTAAATGACAGCAAACACACACACACACACGTGTGCGCACCCAGAGACCTCTCATTAGAAAACAGAGCTTCAGGGAAATGCAGATAACTCCTTTATGCCCCCAACAAGGGAGCCCAGCAGGCTGCCCAGCAGAGCGACTCAGAGCAGCCGCTGGGTAATGCCCACGGCCGTTTACAACACGCTCGGGCTGCAGGGCCCCGGTGCCACGAGGCACACTCTCAGCGGGGCTGTGTGAGCCTGGCCTCTCCCATGCACGATCTTAGACAGATGGGTTGATTTATGAGGACTCTGAAGAGACCATATTCAGGGGCCGCCAAGTCCTCTGTCCTGCTGCCTGTCGCACAGAGCCCGGTGCTGAGAGGCGCCCTTGCTCACACTACTGGGTGACAGCACTTTGGCTGTTCTGTCCACAGTTCTTTCTGCATCGGAGAAAGGACAATCACTTGTTATTTGAAGTAGAATGTCTTTCTCTAAAGAAAATGCCTCTTTAGCTTTTGCCCATCTGTAACAATTCTTCGTGTCTCCTTAAGAGTAGACCAGGTTTTGCAGCCTTGCTTTACTTGCAGAAACACGAAATGGAGAGTTTAACATGCAGTGACTAACTGAGGAGCAGGCCCCACGTGGGCCAGCGTCCTGTGACTCGTCTGGTTCCACCAGACCTCCTCCGGGGCGGCCCGTGAGCTCCGTGCTGACACGGGGCCGGCGATCAGAGAGGTCCACGTTCACATCCTGGCTCGGGTTCACGAGGTCTTAACGCTCGTGCAGATTTTAATGGAAACACAAGCGTGTCCCCAGGAAGACTGAAAAACATCTGTAGTATAGTATGTAGCTTTTTCAGACTTTATTACATTTTGTTCAGAGCAATACAAGCTAGCTAGTTGAAATTAAAACAGGACACCTCGGTGGAATTAGATTAGACACATTTTGTCCCTATTTCATTGAGAAAAGCCTCACAGGAGAGGTCAAAACCGCGTAGCTTCCGCAGTTCTCCCCGTTTGGATAGCTTGCGGTGTGATGATCCAATCAATCACATCATAGAGTTTGTTGGACACAAAACCAATAGAACTGCAGACACAGACACACCGTGCACATCCAGCTGAAATCCTCATCCTGTCGTGGAGAGCTACTAAATAGGGACGAATCCATTGACTCGGGAAACCAGGCGGGAGTGACTAACTCTGGTAGAGGCTCCTGTGACAGGGTCAGGGGACTTTTGAGCTCAGTTTTGTAGGGTCTTGCCAAGAAGAAAAAGCAATAAGTTTGCAGATACAGGAAATAACTCGTAAGACTCCACATCCCAGGGGGCTTATAGTGTATGGTATTTCCATCTAGTTCTTGGACTCTTCAGGCACAGTTGTGAGACAGCAAGAAGAGGGGAGATGGAAGTAGGTGTGGTGGAGAAAAGAAACGACCGAACAGCTCTCCTCGCTTTCCAAGGCCTCTCCCACGACGTGTGTGATTCACTCTGCACGTGAGGGCAAGTCCCAGAAAGCTTTGTGCAGGGGAGGGGCGTAGCCTATGGAGACAATAAAAATGTCAAGCCGGTATCCAGGCAAGGCTTCGCTGTTCTTGTGTCCAGGACGCAGTGCCATGCAGACATCATGGCACTGAATTGAGTCTCACCAAGCTTTCTACTGAGAACAATGCGATTAAGTTCCACTTGTAATAAAGTCATTTGAAATTATTTAGATACAAGTGGCCCAATATTTGATTTTAAGTATTTCTTTGAGCATACATATGAGTGCATGCACATAGATATAGGTACGAATCAATGGGACATACATGGGTAGCTAGGTAGATAGATAAATGTAGACAGAGGTAGATAGATGATAGATGGATAGAGAGATAGAAAGAAAGAAAGAATATTTAGATCTCTGCCTGTATTTGAAAAACAACCGATTTTACGAGTATGCTATTTCAATTTACTCGTAAATGTACTTGAGACGTTTTGAGCTCTGAATGAATCTGAAGAATTTAAATCACAAACCAGAGTACTAAACTATAGAACTCAGGAGAGTAACTTCAGGCCAACTTGTAAAGATATACCAAAATTGTAGAATTTAAAGAAAAAATAATGAGCCACCTACATATCTCAGGACAGACAAGCATCAGGTGTAGGCTCTGCTGAGTCAAGCGCTAGACCGAATGTTCACGAACACAACTGTGCCGTTAACTTGTGAGCTACATTGATGGGAGAGAGCTGGTTTGCGCCAGCTGGCCCCTGTGGTGGTTCTCTTTGCCTCTTTCACTTTGAATGAACCACACAGGAGGTCTCCCCGCCCATGTTCACAACCAGTAGACACTGCTTGTAACACACGCTGTTTGGCAGCACTTATCTCAGTATTTCCACAAATCTAATCCCAACACGAGGATTGTATGCTGTGTTGAAAGCTCTTAGCCCTTGTGAGATCACTGCCAATGACTGTGCGTTTTAGTTCCTATTATCCTAGGTAACTTCACGTAAGACGTAAACAAATCCACCTGCACACTCCCAAGTTGCAGGCACAATGGCATAGAGAGGGAATGCCTCTTGGGTAAGGAGTCTTACAAGCTCCATCACTTGGGTGACTGATCAAACACCACCATTTTCATTGTCTTTAAAATGATACTGTCTTTATAGAAGTACAGGTTTTTTTCGTTTCTTTCTGATACACAGCAAACTTTAAGTTGCCAACATGAAAAATTACATTGAGCTTCTTCAAGTCATATTAATGTTTGAAGTGCTCTTCCTTAAAAAATCAAATGCAGGGAAATTGAAGCCAAGTTTATCAGAAGAGAGTCTGATACATGACTTACAAGAAAGCCTTTGTGCTTCATGGGCAGGTTCAAGCAGGATGACAGGAAATACTGACCTCCTCTAGTGCCCGTCCATATGGAAGAGTTAAAAATCATGATCTGGAAACCATCCATTGCATTATGTGATCAAGTAAACAACTTAAACGTAAACACACAAACTCTGTGCTTAAACTCTGACAGCCCCCAGCACGTCCTCTCAGTGTCTGTCCACACTGATGGAGAGAGAGGATTACAAGGTGGCGCCCACAGCTGCGCATGACCGCCCGATGGCCACTCAGGAGAATCTGCTTCCAAGGCACTCAGCGCAGGTTGAATAAACAGTTTGATGAAGTAGCTTGTTGACAGGAACCGGTTCCAAAGCCCAAAGTCTTTTCCATACATCTCTTTCCCAAGAGGCTCATGGGCCAGGGTTTGGACATGACTTACGCTAAATGACTTCATGCACCACAGCTGCGGGCCAATCATTGCTAAATGGAAGTGACAAGGCTCTAGCAGATGAGTCAGCCAGGAATGTGCTCATCAGATGGAACTGAATGCTCTTCTTTGATGAGCTTATAGACATAACATTGGACACAGGGAGGGTCCAAGGATGATCTCACTTGAGCTGGACTTGGCTGCTGGTCCCAGTTTATTCCAGATGTAATAGGAAACTCATCACTGGAAGAAAAATCCAATCAAAGTTACCTTGCACCTATTGATGAGTGAAAAACCAAGCAGCAAGAAAGCTCTCAGCACCACTGCTCTGGAGGTAAAACGGGTCGTGTTCTCGAGGAGGGAACCCAGAGGAGCGTGTTCACGGCTCACTTCTGCCAGTGAGCAGGACTCCGGAGGGAGGTCTGCCTGGGGGTGTGCTGTGTGCTGCACTCGGGTTGTTTCTCCTTAATCAGTGGGTGTGTGTTATACTTATAATGAAACTTCTACTTTGAAGTTCAGCTGTCATTTGCTTTCTGTTGCTGAACTTGTACACATGTCCCAATTAACGACCACGACCACCATGTCATCTTTCTTCAAATACAGAAATCTGGTGTCTTCGTCAGCTCAGATTGCTAGGACACAATATTGCAGGCTGGGTGGTGTGTGAACAACAGAAATGCATTTCACAGAGTTCTGGAGGCTGCAAATCTAAGATCAGAATGGCAGCATGGCTGGGTTCTGGTGGAGACCCTCTTCCTGGTTCACAGACATGGAAATCCAGGAGGGATACGACCAATCCATAACACTTGGTCTTTAATAAAGTTCAATAACTAAAAGAATCACCGAGTAGAAATTATTTGCTTTCAATGATTTGAAAGATGTCATCTTTAATATACAAACATTCCCTTCAAATCACACTTTAGGGGTCCTTGTATCTCTATCATGTTCGATGACAGATAATAAACAAGATTAATAGCTAAGATGATTGACTGTGTAATGACTACATGGATATTTTAGGTATAGAGAGAAGAGATAGAGAAGAAAGGGGACATAAGGAAGGTGAGAGGGAGGGAGGGAGGGAAGGGGAGGGGAGGGAGAGGGAAGGATGGAAGGAGAGTCTTCTGTGGTTTCTCCCAAGAGCAAAGCCTGATGACAGAACTCCTGTGCAGGTGGCTTATCTGGGTGGCGATCTCGGGCATTGGGGTGGGACTGGCAAAAGCTGCGGGTGAGCAGGGACACTGCCTCCCTTCCTGCTTTGGTGTGGATAGATAGACTTTGGAATTCCACCACAGGGAGAAGCACTGATCAACAGCCCCCGTGCCCTGTGCCCTGTGCCCTGCAGACTGGGCCAGGGGTGTCACTCACTTCATTTCCGGACTAGTGGCACGCTCAAGGTCTTCCCTGGGGTCCTATAAAGCACTGGTCTAGAAGGTCCAAGGCAACATGTGCAAGATGAGCAAGGTGCACTCGAAGGGTGACACTGTCAGGAGACAGAGGATCAAACGTGCAAGAACTGCTCCCCACAGCAAAGCTGGGCGCCTGCGTGGGACCAGGGGCTGTCAGCCACCCAGAGGAAGGGCCGGACACAGAAGATGCAGAGGTTTCCAAGAGGTGGCAGTGGGGTTGGCACGAAGACTGCACGTTGGAGAGTGTTTCTTTACCGTCATCACCCACAGCAGGGGATTCCCACTCCACTCGGGGAGGGCAAAGGTCAGGGGCACTCTGGGAAGATTTTCTGGGCCATTACCGCTAAGTCATGTTTATCAGCAATAGGAACACGGAGGTGAAAAACCTACTTTTCTAGTCATTAAAATTGATAGAAATCTCCGTAGTGTTATTGGTCTGCATCGTAAATCACTGATCTCATCAATAATAATCAAAGACATTTTCTGACACAGGTGACATGTTTTCATCATGTCATTTTTTAAGATGACGGAAAAGAAGCATAAAATTCACTGGTCTATTTTTCAAATTCGGTATCCAAACAGGAATGCAAACCTATAGTGCTTATTCTAGACTCCACCAGTAGGACCGACGTACCTTTGTGTATCATCAAAAAATAGGAAGATTATTAATATTTTTCAAAGGTTGAAATTTATTATTAGGCGTTTTTCAATTCTTGGAAGGCTCTGTCTCCACGGGACACCAGGGACTATTAATCGAGAGATATGAAAAAGGTGTAGGAGGCATCAAATAAACAAGAAGGAGCATAACGGTGTTAATGCATCTGGATTTTAAAGACTGGTATATTGTAAAAATTGTCTTGTATATTTATATGCATTTGTCATCAAATAAGAGCATTTATGCTTCCCTGAAATTCAAAAACAAAATTACAGTGATGCTGTTGGAAGCTCTTGCGTATAAATCCTCATTAATTTGCAGGATATGCATTTGACTTGTAAGAGTTAGAGTCCTGCCTTGTAGCGAAGAAGCAAAGAAAATGACATTTTGTAGTCCCCCGTAGTTTGGGGATTCTATTAATACTGCTGGAAATTATTTTAGGAGCCCTTATAACTACTGAGTTTTCTGTTTGTAATAAATAAGTGATAAGGGTAATGTCTTAATCATGGTTTCTGAATCATTCAATCAATCGTCAGTAGGGTCTTGGCGTTTGGCTCAATATTTCCTTACGGGGGCTGGCCCCAAGCAGAAGTGGCCCCGTGGACTGAGTTCCCTCAGCCACCACTCTCAGGGACAGAGTGGCTCCCCATTTAGGTAACATTCAAGGGGATTCACATAACACAATCCCCTGGCACTTGCTTCCTTTTTACGCACAACTAACAGGGCTTATGTGCTTGGATGGTACCCAAGTAGCCAACTGTCAAGTGTCCGGAAGTGTCAGTGTCCAAGATTCCATTATTTCTTTCAAAGCGCCTGAGACTTTTCTCAAATGATGTTGACAGTATGACAGTTTTGTTGCAGGTACCAAAAGGTGCAAAGGAATGTGGTCCTCTGGTTTAAGAAGCACGACAGAAGATCTAAATAATACAAATTTTCAATAGCATTATTACCATCAAATTGTAACACCACCTGCAAATTCCCTGTAAAGACATGCATAGTGATTGCCTAATTTGGGTCCCCTCCGCACAGCAGATTGTGAAATAAAGAGTTGAGGGCAGGTACTTCCTACAGAAGACAATCGCGAGAGTCACAACAAAGCAACAGGTAAGACGGAAAAGGAGCAGAGCTAGTAATGGCCGTGTCCATGAGTGGGACCTGCTGTGGGCCACTGTGGCTCAATCTTGAGGTGACTTCTGCAAGACAGGGGAGCATGCCCCAGAACTGTCCTTGCACTAGGGACAAGGAGTATTAGCCACGAGCTGCTATCCTTCTGTAATTGAGCATGCTGGATTAAGGGTCACCAGGGACCCCCCAGCACTGCCATGGACCAGGAATTCTCCCAGAAGCCATAGGAGGCCCCAGGCAGGGAGATGTGGGTCCTCAGGTCTGAAGCTGTGGGCACGTCCACCAAGATGCACAGGGCCTCCGACATAGCGGAGAAGATGTTGACAGGAGCCTCAGTGTGTGCCACGCGACATACTCAGTGATAACACAGCACTACGTGACGAACTGTGAATCATATCAGGCATGACTTCCTTTCTAAAACCTGCCTCAACCTCACAGAGCTGCAGGAGGTTCACTGCCAGCCTGAGCGGCAAGTTCAGAAAACGCCCACATGACCCCTGCGCCCACCCCAGCCTCCCCCACCAGAGCCGAACGTTTGCTACAATCAACTCTCACTGACACGACGTCATCACCCAAAGTCCAGCGGTCACATTGGACCCTTCTCAGCGTCGTAGTAATACATTCTGTGGGATTTGACAAGTGTATAATGACCCGCACCCAGCCCTGAAGTATGCAGCACAGTGTCACTGCTCTAAAACCCTCTGTGCTCCGCCTACTCGTGATGATCTGCCCCGTAATGCTAGATCCTATTTATTTTTATAACTTTCCTAAATCGTACTTCCCTCAACTGTAAAACGAGGAGCCAAACTAAATGGTGCCTCTTCTTCCTGCAAAGATATTACGAAAGTATTCGCCAACGGAAAACCCTACCTAATCTACAGCTTCGAGAAAATGCGAAGCGGGCTTCTTGAATCTCACCTAAGTTACTTGGCCTTAGCTCTCGCTCTATGAAACTCAAAGGCCCCATTGTTGCCCCTTGGCAGTGATCAGAATTAGAGGCCTCACCCACCTGGAACAGCCCCAGAAGGAAGCTGAACCCATCACTAGAAAGGGTGTCCAGTCAGTTCAGCGTAATTCTCTTGTTTAATTTCTGTTTCCCAGTTACACTTGACATTCAATGTTATTTTATATTAGGTTCAGGTGACAGCACAGTGATGACGGCAAATATCAAAGATGACACATGCCCCCAAGGGCTCAAATTATATATGAATCTGAGGATGGACTTGAGTTAAAGACAGAATTAGTTACATGAAAATAAATAATTTTACTCCAAGCATGGAATCAATGACAGGGTTAGATGTAGCTGTGGCTAATTGATTTGGCATATCAATGCAACTAAAATTTACTGAGTAATTTTAAGTAAGGAAAATGGAAAATAGTAAAAAGGGACAAATAGAGACTTAGTAATTACAGTCCTTGCTCTTGAATAATAAAGTCAACAAATAAATAAATATGTATTTCATTAAAGTATACCAAACTTTAAATGAAACATGTTGTTTAAAGTTACTGATTGTAGAAAAGAATACTTTTCCTTTAGTGTGTTTATATGTAGCATCATTGGAATGTTGGGTGCTTCCAATAACATGAGTAATGCCAGCCACTAAACTAGTTGAATAAAACTACAAGTAAAACCCCCAATGGGTCATGGCACTGCCACTCGAATGAAATCGTAATGCCTGCTTCTTTCTTTCCCATGGTTGGGTATTGTCTGAATTTCCTTCCACCCGTCCTGTTTTTGAGGCAAGTCAACTATGTGTGCGGAGGATGGACTCATTAGATGACTACTAGTCGTCAGAACCAGCCCAGTGCAAAACTGTTTATTCTGTTACCCCACCAAGAAAATCGTTAAAATGATAACCGGAAGGCTCATGGTGGTCGCCCTGGATGAGTCATGTAGGTCATTTGCAATGGCCTTTCGATTCTAGGTACACTGTGCATCGATTGGTGCTTCTTTGTTTGTTTTTTTGTTTCATTACTGCTTTCCTAAGAAAATCTTTTAGGCATTCTTTTCTCTGATGAAATATGCCACTCCCAATGAAATGTGAATGCCTTAGAAACTCTGCGTGCCTGTTTATGTGCTCTACATATAGTCGGCCTTGTCTGAACAGCTGAATGGATGAGTGGATGGATGTGTGAATGGGTTGTCAGTGATTAGGAAGGGATGTCACATGCCCAACTACATATCCACGTACTTAGCAACAAGTGGTTTCAGAAAGAACAAGTCATTTCAGAAAGAGGTATGTGCCTCAACTACACTAGTTAGTAGAAAGTCCAAGTCAAGTTGAGGTCAGCCAACTGCATCTGATGCCAAGTTGCTGTGCTTCTAGTGTGTGTACAACGACCAACTGCCAACCCACCTTCATTCCCTGAGGTGTTCACTGGAGAGAACTCACTGTGGGAAGAAACAGTAAATTATTCATCTGCTTCCCATAGATGGTGACACTTCAAAATACTTATCTCCCACCTGTAGGAAATCAGAAACTATAATCTGCACAAGATTACTGGAAAAGTGAAACACCTGGGTGTTTGTGATACCTGAACTCTGTCACCTGATTCTGAAGCTAAAGGCCAAAGAGAAATTTGTCAAACAAAAGGGCTGGGACATATTTAATCTGCAGCATTTTCAAAACCAAGGCATTTGTTCAAATGAAGTGAGTGGTATACAGGACGCCAGGAGGCTTTGTGTCAGTTACAGAGAGAAGCGTGTTGTCCCCCCTACTCCCTCAACCCCAATCCGGGGCTGAAGCGTTTGCTGTCTTCTGAAGAAACCATTGCTCCATGGTCATGGCACATAAAGTCCCCACTTGGTCTCCACTTGTAAAATGGGTAGAATTCTCTATTGTGAAGCAGACTTTACTTTTGAGAGTAGTTTGAGGTTCACAGCAAAGTTGAGAGAAGGTATAAAGATTTCCCATGTACCCCTGCCTGGTTACATACACAGCCTCCCCCACCACGACCTGCCAAGTCATTGCCACCCGAAGCCATAGTTTGCCTTAGGGGTCACTGTTGGCATTGGACACGCTATGATTTTGAACGAATGTATAATGAGAAGTGTCCATCACACAGAATGTATGTCCACAAACGGAGATACAGGACTGTCACTGCCCTAACATCCTCTGGGCTCTGTCCATTTGTCTGTCCCTCAGCCCTGGCAACTGCTGGTCTTTTTACTGTCTCCTTTTGCCTTTTCCAGAACGTCATGCAGCTATGGCCTTTCCACGTTGGCTTCTCTCTCTCAGCCATATGCATTTCACTTAGTTTCCTCCAGGACTGTTCATGGCCTGATCGCTCATTTCATTTTAGCGCTGAACAATATCCCACTGCCTGGATGGTCCACAGTTCAACCATCACCTACTGAAGGACGTCTTGGTTGCTTCCAGACTTTGGCAATTGTGAATACAGCTGCTAGAAACATCCACGTGCAGGTTTTTGTGTGGACAAAAAGCAGGCACATTAACTACGAAATCAAGGGATAAAATTGTTTGGTTGTTTTGGAAGGTTTTGTTTTTGCTTTTGTTTTTCGGTTGTTTTTCAAGTTTTGAGGACACTACCAAACTCACAACCTCAGTCTCAAAACCATACATAACACACACGCGCACACACACACACGCACACACGTACACACGCACACGCACGTACATACGCACACGCATACAGAAAGCAAACTGCAGAACATACACAAGCTTGGCCTTGCCACACACACTGGCGTGCCACGCATGTGTTTCTATTTCCTATGGGAGGAACCAGATCATGGCTAAGTGTGTTTTCCATTCTTTGGACAATAAATGAAAGCATGTTAATAGAATTCCCCTTTCGTAGGGCGTGTGTGTGAACTGTTACTATATTTTCAGGTCACATAGTTCATTGTCCAAAAATCAGGTTGATGCCTTCTTTGGAAATACCTGGTATTTCTGCAATAAAGACCGATCGGGAAGCTGGGGGTAGACTGTTATGCAAACTGTCCACAAGAAAATTACAGACTCCCATGGAGGCCAGGTCACTGGGTAATTCACAATGTTGTCATGCTACAGCGTTAGCGTGCCACTGTCACAGAAACCACAGGGTCACCCACATTCCTTAGCACAGGAGGTCAGAAGAAACTTACTTTCTCTCATCAGTATGATGAAGAAATCATCACACTAAGTGGAAAACAGCAGTAAGGGGAGTAGTTTAAAAGTGTGAACAAGTGTTCTCATACCCATTGATAGGAAATTAAAATTTTTTGAATATTCATGACTTTTCCTTGATTGCCTTGAAAGACTTGTAAAATCCAATTGTTCATGTCCATTTTTATTTTCATGTATGTAAAACAAGGAGCTTCCAATCTTTGTAAGCATCTCTTATGGGATATCATGACTAATAACAGAGAGGGCAGTACGTTATGATTTCTATTTAATCCTAAAACTCTCTGAAATTGTGTGTAACTTAAAATGGAACATGAAATTATCATGTCTCAAAAGCAGCACGCATTTGGAATTTAATGAAGAAAACTAAGATAAAATTAGACTGAATAAATCATGCCATATGCAGTCCTTTCAAGCAAATTGCAACCTTTCCTTCTTTTCGTTACTCATTACCTCTCCGCCTTCTGTCATCACAAATCAGACTTGCCATTTCACTATTTTTGGAATCCTGTGAATGGTTCGAATGGTATTCATTTGCATTAAAACGCCTTCAGAAGAGAACACAATTGGGAAAAATAATGTGAAGGTAGAGCTTTCCAGAACGAAATTGTGTAAGAAGAAAAGCGTAGTGCTTCCATAGTCCGTTACTAATTCTTTTTTATTAAATTTATTGGGGTGACTTTGGTTAATAAAATTATATAGGTTTCAAGTGTACAATTCTATAATACATCATCTAAATAGATCCGATGATCATACAATTACATAAGTTCTAAATGAGCAGCAACCTTTCTAACCCTCTCACATCACAGACCTAATGAAATTTTTAAAAAGCAATTTATAAAATACAATGCACTTTTCCTAGAGAAAAATAAAGGAAAAATAAAATAAACCATCCTAATTATCCGGAAATGATTTGACTGCACAATATCTTCCTATCCTCTAAATTTTGGGGATTTTTTTTTCTTCATTCTCCTGGGAAGTTTAAAAGTTGTTTTAACCTATATGACGACAGCTCTGAAGGCCACTCCAGAAAAAGAGTTCCCAAACTGCTCTGAAGGGTGGACTAAGCGCTGGCGTCGGTGCACAGCTCCCCATGGGGAGTCCTTCGAAGAGGACCGCAGTGACGTTCAGCAGTGAGGGATGCAGCACTTTTTCTAGGACGAGTTCACGAACTTAATTGCCTGAGCCTCGTGTGTATGTATCGATTCAGAGAGAAATGGTATTATGAAACATTGAGTATTCTAAGATCTCTCAACTTCTTTCAGGCTTCAATAATTAATCCCTAAAATGTTTTATAGCCTTTAGTGTGGAAATCCTGCCATCATCCATTCCATTTGATCTTTGATACTTGGATCCCCCTTCTGAGTCTGTGTGAGTCTCGGGCCCTCCCTTTCTCAGTCTCTATCCCGTTCCCACAGTTGCTCAGTATTCACGACACAAAGCGTTCGCAATTACACAAGACAGCACATTTCGTTCATAAGTGTAGTATCTCGTGACACCTGCTGAAAAATACATTCCCTGTGGAGGCACAACACACCACAAGACATCCGCCTTTAAGCTCCTCGCTTATGGACCAATTCACTTAACGACCTAGTGATAGGAACAAAACTCTGTCGTTAAGTGAGGAGTGCCTATAATTTCAGCAATCATAGTTCCCATTTCTAGGAGTCATGTTTTCATCTATAAAATGCAGAAGTTGGATCTTAGCATCTTTAATATGACGTGGACTTCTAAGTTTTTAGGATTCTTTAATTCGATTTGGTAATTTGAGAACATAAACTCTATATCTCCTTTGTGCTTAAGTGACAGCATAAACATACCCAAAATTTCAATTCGTAATACTACAATCCCACAAAAATAATTCCAGAAATGCAGTTTCTATAAAGAGAATATTTTAGTTGAACAAAAGTACTCCATGTATTTAAAGACTATTTTTTGGTAGAAATAGGTAGCTTCTTGCTCAGAAGCAGTACGAACCCTGTTAAACATCCTCTGATCTCTACTAGGAATGGGTCTCACTGACGCAGGTCCTAATGCTGTCAGGTTGTGCTTTTCAAATTGGGAACTCTCCACTTTGACGCCTTTTGTCATTGCGGTGCCTGTGGCATTGTTCCAGCGGCCAGTGCACACGGGCGTGTGGTTTTTAACTGCCTTTTTCCAGTTCAGCTTACAGGCGTAGGTCACTAGGGGTTTCCTTCCTAGGGAGGGGCTCATACTCTCCACTGTCCTACCTCATGGTCACTCCTGCAGATTAGTGAGAATAAATCAAACTGTGTGGCTACCAGTTGACTGATTGCCTAAGAAGACACATTTTTTTAACATCAAAGTAAAACCACTTTATTTAGCTCATTTTTCAGAAAATGCAATACTGTCCGAGCATGTCGTTATTGTAGAAATTGTGCCAAGCTCGCCGACTCCTGCTTGCTTTTATCAGCTCCAGTGGAATAAATTAATATAATGTTCTTGAAGAAATCTAATATTTACTACTGTTTCTTTTTATTACTAATGTTTTAAGTGAGCATATGTTGTTTATATCTTGTTTCATGACATAATAATGAAGAACTTTTGTACCATTGAATAAATAAATGAGTCTGCAGTGCTAATCATCAGTGTTCAATTTGTTGATAAAACTAATCTATTTTTATGCCTGAGACCATTCTTTTTGCCCAGGTGTCTCACCCATCACCACAGCATTTTCATATTTTGAATTTTGTGTTTTAATATTACGACTGTCACCCGGCAGAACACCACTCGCTGTGGCCTGTGTTACAAGTGTCCCCTACGTCCCTGCCCCTTCGTGGACGCGGAGCGATATTCACAGCCCTTCGAGGGAAAATGAGCACCGTGAGCCCGCCTGGCGGCCTGCAGCCTGTCCCGCGCCCCCCACACACTGGGGCTTCTCACCGTGCGTCCCCGGCCTGCGGCAGACGCGGGAATCTTTCGGAAGCTCGTGTCACAGGGTGATGAACGGTTTTCTGACCATTGTGAACCTGCTCGGTTTTGTGGCCTTGAACCCACCCTTCCGGATGCTGCCATTGTCCGGTTTGCTGTGTCTCCCTGTCACCGCACGCTGCCCCGCCCCCGCCCGCCCCTTAACGCTGACATTTACCCGGAGTTTATGGCCCGTCTTCCCCGACGCCCGCGTCGCCGGGCCAGTACTCGTCTCTTACGCCTCACGTTTGCCTTGCAGAGTCTCCACCGCCTCCTGCGCGTCTCCATGTGAGTGTCCCCGGGCGAGTGACATGCAGTGTACCGGCTGACTCTTGGGCCCACCTGTCCCTCTTCTCGGTGCGTGCTGTCATTAGGAGCACTCTAACCACCCCCGGCCCCCAGAGAGAGGCGCTTCACATCGCCGCCACGCGCCTCGTCCTTGGCCTTCCAGACAGCCCGGGCTGCGGGTCTCGGTCTCTCAGCTCCGCTCACAGCCGCCCCCACGGCACCCGCTCAGGGTCACTGCTCCAGGCTGGACTGTTCCCGACGCGCCTTTCTGCCGCACAGGGGTCATCTGGGGGCCGGGCTGGACGTAGAAGGGGCGGGTGAGGGAGAGGAGAAGGTACAGGCAAGCGGACTCACACTTAGCACAGGCGCTTTGGAGACGTGTGCTGGGCAACGCAGGTGCACGTGTGGACGTCCGAGTCCCTGGACGCCGTCCCCCAAAGGGGACGCCTGAGCCGGGCCCGGACATTAGCACAGACAGGTTGGCAGGGGAAACCGCAGGGCATTAAAATGGCGAGGACGCTGGGCTCCCGATGGCAGAGAGGGCCAGGCAGGGACGGCCCTGTGACAGGCCCCCTCCAGCTGTGCTAAGAAGTCCCGTTTTGCCTGTGAGCGACCACGGAGCCGCTGAGAGAACGGAGCGTGGTGACGCCTGCCCGTGACTGCTTTGTGCCGCCGTCCGGCGGCCGCCTGCAGCACGACTTGGGGTCTGGGGAGTGTCAAGACCCAGGAAAGCACTATGTGGAGTGTGACAACACATTAGAACGCGGCCGGTGGAATGGGGTCACCCGAGAGAAATAAGCAGGCTGGGTCTCGGGGCTTGGTGTCGGACTGAACGGCATTTCCTCCAACGTTAAGGGAAGGCAGGCGGGATCGGCTGGACTGGGGGCTTGACTCCTTCTGTGGGTGGCGGTGCTTTCAACTGGGCAGAGGGACAAAAGACGGAACTGCGAGCGTCTGCGCGTCAAGGGGCCCTTGGCAGAACCAGACGGTCTCACAGTTTCCGGAGCATAAGGACGGGGCAGTTAGAGGGCTCGTGTGGGCCGAGGTGTCTGGGCGTGGCCGGTCACTGCTGCCTGGGTCCCGCTGGGAACTACGGGCATCAGTTGAGAAGGTTTCCATTACTGGAAACCAGGGAACGTTTTCCGCATCTTATGAGCAAAGACGTAGCCGAAGACACCAGCCTGGCGAACAGTCTTCGTGGGCTCTGTGAGGAAGCACGCCCTGTGATAACATCGCGATGGTGCGCAGAGGGAGACGGAAATGAACAAGTCATCACAGGGTACAAGAGCGGGGGCTTGGGGGACGAGGGCCGGGGAGACTGAAAGACAATGGAGCCCGCACGGCCTTTGCCTGGGACCTCATGGTCTGCGTCCGTGTCGCCTTCAGAGCCATCCCAATCGCGCTCCGCGTGCAGTCAGGCCCCTGCCTCCACTGAGCTCCTCGTCCTCGAGCCCGGGCCAGGCAGGACGCGGCCGGCCGGATGCTGGGGATGGGCGGGGGTCTGAACACCTAAGTCCACAGTCAAATCCTCTCACCATCGGGCCCCAACCAATTCGTGCCTCTTCCAAAGAGCAACCAAGAACCCCCCAGTCTGAGTCCATCTCCCCTTGTCCTGCTGTGGGTCTCTTTAACAGCAACAGTGTTTTCTGATCCACTTGGTTCCGGATGCGTTTGCACGTGCTTCTCTCTGGCCCCGGAACGCTGAACGGCTTGTCGCAGATGAATGTGTCTGGAGGAATTACTGTCGGTTTTATTAAGTCCTAATGGCTATTGTTTCAAACATTGGATTCCGTCTGTTATTTAGACCTGCAGACATCCGAAGACTCAACGGTCCTTAGAGATCCTTGAGCTTGAACAGCTTGTGTTTCAGACAAAACCAAGCCTCAAAGTTGATTTGCTCAATGACGTGAAGCAGTGAATGGCCAAACACACACAGTCCCCCGCTCTCAATGAGGTCCAAAAGGGAGGTGACATTTATTCCAGCTCATGTGATGAATGTGGTTCTAGTAAAATCCACACTGAAACTGCTCCAATCAAATGTCATAAACTAAAATGTTCATGAAACTATTTTGGCCAGAAATTTACTGACAGTTGTTTGGTCTGCAAAATAAAATGTGCTATTTATATGTGTAAATTTATTAGATTAACTTGCATACCATACCTTAATGGTTAGAAAAATGTGTTTTCATTTTTACTTTTTTTTAATATTAGTGCTTTACGATTGCACTTATAAAGTGTCTGGTCTCACCTGGCATCTTGAAAACATGCTCCTTTAACTACAGAATTTCAGGTTCTCAAGTGACTGACAAGGATCAGCTGCCCACCGTTCACAATGAAATCAGTCCCAAGATGAGGAATTGCCTTTAAAAAAATAGCTATTTCTACCAACATGGAAAGAAGGTATTGGTGTTGGATTGAACTACAGTTTTAGTTTTAAATATGTCCAACCCAGAGAAAGTATCGCTACAGCTCGGAGAATCACATCCACTTGTACTCATTCTTACCCCTGAGGAGACATTCTCTAACTCCAGCGTGGCCGTCCCTCTCTCTGAGCCAGCAGGTCCCGCGTGGACGCCCTTTTGCGTGCATTCTGGACAGTTAAAATGATGTCTGACTTTTGTGCACTCCCCAACCAATTCGCTGATGTGCGCATCGACAGCACTGTTCCGCTTTCCGAAGAAGAAATCCCTAGTTTTAATTTACAGGTTTAGAAATGTTGTATGCTTGAAGTTTTAAATCATGTGGCTTTATCATTTAAGCTGGTGGGTTAGACATAGTCCTGTGAGGAAGAAAAAGTCATATTTTAATGGAAGCTTGACTTCACAAGCGCCATAGTCACTTTAGATTTTGCAAAACAGCAATGACTTCCTGATTTTCACGTCCCCCTGGGCAGGCTTGTGTGGCACTAGGATTGACCTCTAGGCAGACAACGGAGGAGTTTGTGTCTGTAACCCATCAGTCCTAGGGTTTAGCATCTGCGCTCCACTGCCTACTTGTCACAGACAGGAAGGTAATTATCCAGTTAACAGAAAAAATAAAATGTGACCCAAATTATCCAAGTGACTGCTTCGTTTGAAAGAGAAGCCCTGACTGGTATGTAAATGACATTGAGAGATAAGTTCTAGAAGCAGATCAAGTAACCTAAGCAGCCGGAATGTCCAGTCTGCTGTGGGGCAGGCAGGTCAACTGTAACACTGCAGCAACAAGGTCAAGAGCAGGTTAACACCCCAGAGGGGGCAAGTCTGCTCCGACCCATTTCAGCTATTTCAGAATACACTTATTTGGGACAACAATTCTTAAGATGCAGGAAAACAATAGCAATACTAAATATGTCATTGCAGAAAAGTATATGTTAATTTGCGATATGAATTTAAGTAATGGGGAAATAAATCACAAAGTCACTGGATTATACATGACCCTTCCCGCCACACGAAGCACATCAGTCTCCGCCGGGCGGCCGATGGGGTAGATGTCGGTTTGAAGCTTGTATTTTCAAAACCTGGCTCCTTAATTTTCTTAAGAACGTGTGTCCTTGGCCGTCTGTGTCACGGACAGCAAAGCCATAGGCTGGGCCTGTAATTGGTAACAGAAAACGCCCCTCATGCTCTCCTTTCAGGAGCTAATGCCGCGCGCCCCGCGGCCCGCGGCCCGCGGCCCAGTCCTCACCGGGACCAGGCCGCGCCCTGGACTGTTCGCGGGGAAACGCGGCGCCAGGCCCGCTGCGCGTCTCTGCTGCTCCCGGCTTCCCGCGCCTGCAAACGGGGCTGGGCCGCACGGCGGCCGCCCCAACAAGCATTCCGCTCACGCGGGGGCTTCCTATCCTGGCCTTCCTCCTCTTTACTCTGGTTACACCTACTTTCCCCAGACGACTGTAAATGTTTCTGTAAGTCACCACTAATTGCATTAGCGTGAGGTAAGCCAAGTAAACCTAATTGAATAAATGAATGAAAACCAGCAAGCAAAGCAACTGCAGACCCAGCACCCTTTGGGAATGAGTGAGGTTTGTTTATTCGCTCTTTCCTTTCCCTCTTGCAAAGGGCCTCGCATGCACAGGGACACCGAGAGCAAAAAGCCAGGCCGAGGGCAACGGCGACACTGTCACCGCAGCCCCTCGCCTCCCAGATGTAGGTTAGTCCAGCTCATATTCCTGAATCAAGAGAGAAAGGAAACTGTCCTTCAAAGAACTCTTGGGCTGCAGAGGTCCAGTTGGCAGGAAGAAGGTAGCGTCCCTTTTAATGCCAGCTCCCAGGGGCCGTCCGTGCATACCTCCGCAGTGATGGAAATGTTTCGTGCCTGTCCTTTCCGAGATGAATCATGCTGCAGCCAAGAAACCAGGTAGTAAATGTTACTTGATCTAAATAACACACTGTGGTCCCAGAGCTGGTGGCTCTGCCACCTCGGATAGCTCAGCTCCAGACTGTGAGAACGCAGACACTGGCAGGTCTCCATTGTGACCCCTCGTTGTCCACGGGTGCGTTTGCTGCTCACCCCTGTGATCCGTTCTAAGTGTTCAGTACTTAAGTGTATTGCTAAAATTCTCCAGTCCATACTCTTAACACTGAAAGGCGTTACACCTGCTAAACCGAAAACTGCCAAGCTCGCCCAGTCTCCTAAAAAGAAAATTAGGGATTGATCATGTAAAGCTCCCCCCAAAGTAACTGGCACAACATTAGCTCTAAGGTAAACGCTATCTGCTTGGTTCGCATACATTTTTCAAAATGGGAAATATCTAAAGATTGTTTGTGCCTCTCAGTGAGCAGATACAAATTGTATGTAAATAAAATAACTCCAATCTAGAAATCTCTACGGTCTGCTTTATATGAAGCCCCGCCCCTTACACTAGTAAAACTGTGTAAGGGGCAGGGCTTTGTACAAACCCATTACAAGTTAATGAATATTGATTTCCACAATTGGCATATTTTTTAACTGAATGAGAAGCAACTGGTGCTGTCCATGAGCTATGGCAGGGCCAGTCCCTTTCGTTATGATTGTGACACAGAATGGGGTTGCCAGTCTTGGGGTGCCTCACGACTTGCCTGACCCAAGTTACAGTGCCACTTCCCTTTGTGTGTATTCAGCCCAGACACTGGACAGCCACTCTGCCTCATATCTCAGCCTTTCCCTCACCCCACAAGGACACAGTCCTGTCTCCCAAACCTGGCAGTCTCACTGGAATGCATCCCCACCTTCCTCACAGCCTTGGCTGGGGTTCTGTCCTACAGCCTATTCTGTGAGGGCTTTTTGACCCCTGTCCCTGTTCTATGTCCTCCACAGGACACTGTCACCATTCCAGTTCCTAAAGTTCACATCCAATCGAAATCTACTTAAAAAGCAAACCAAACACACAAAACTACTTGCAGAATACAATACGAACTCTTTGTATTGAGCTTTATATCTAATATCCTGCAACACATTCCTTTGTTTACTGATGGATTCCTTCAGAAATAACCTTTGAGTGGCTACAGACACAATTGCTACCATCATGGGTTAATAATAACCAGGACATGTGCTAAGAAAATAAAACTAATAAAAACACAACAATAGTTATAGACGATAGTAAATAGTACAGAGGAAAGTAAACAGTGATAACAAAAAGCAGGTAGCCTCGTAGCTGAATCTAGGGGTGGGGAGTGGGGTGCCTACTCTTAGAGATCCCCAATATCTGTCTCGGACTCTGAATCAGATTGTCCGGCTTCCGTCCTGGGAATCTGCATTCTCACGTAGCCGTCGGTGCAATTCTGACGTGTGGCCGGTGGCATTTCGGCTCTGGCCTTTGAGGTTTCCTTGCATGATTGTAAGATTATCCATCTAGTCACACTCTGTCCTGTTTATGTTCTAATACATTTGTTTTTCAGACCCACGGGGAGAACGGGAGGCAGATCGCCTCGGCTATCTCTTCTTTGATGCATGAAAGTCGTATATCCATCCTAGTGCATGACACCAAGTAAATATTGCTCAGGATTTTGAATTTAATAGTGTTTTTTCTCTTTTCCACAGATTCAAAAAGGTTGACTGTCTCCTTTTAATTAGTAAAATAACAACATTTGCACACATGGCCTTGATGGAAAAAAAACAAAACCCTATGAAGACACTAAGATAAAGGTTAAAATATGAACAATTCTAATTTCAAGTCACATTCATCACATGGAAATAGTGGACTAATTCAATATTAACTATGCATATGAATCATGTTTCTTTAAAAAGTGTACAAGTGAAATTTCTATCTTATTCTTGGCTATTTGCTGTGTACCATTGAGCCAAGTTGAGCTAGTAAGGGAACGATCACAAAATACTCTCTTAACTAAAGATTAAGGGGTGCAACCTATTTCTTTGCAGGGTGTTCTGCCAACACAAAACACATCTGACACTGTGCTATTCCGTACCATTTGGAGCCGGCTCCGTCTTGGCCATTCTTTTAGTCTTGAGTTGTGCTGGGATTTGCGTGTTTTTTTCTCAGGTTTCCAAGGAGTCTCCAGTGAATTGGACTGAGTCTTATTTCTGCGTTCCCAGGGCTGAAGCCTCATTTGATTGACAACTGTTTGCAGAGAGGCTGCCATGCGCCCAAGATTTTGGCCGAAGGACCAAGAAATGCCAGACAGCCCCTGTCCAGAAAGAGATCATAGATTCGTGTGCAAATGCAGTGCAAGGCAGCCTGCGACGAAGACACGGGAGACCGCTGTGTTCTGACCCAATTCCCAAGGCCACGGCACATACGCAGGATGAGGGAGACGCCATGAGTCCTCCCTGCGCTCCCTCGGAACTGCTCCCTGAAGGTTCTCTCCCGGGGGCGTTTGCCTCCTGGGCATCACCACTTATTGTCATTTCAGAATGTCAGGGGTGGGAAAATGTACAAACAGAAAACAGGCAAAGCACGAACTGCAGGATGAGAGTAACAAAAGTCAAGCTCAGACTCATAAACAGAAGGCTGGGGGTGGCTTCGAGTTCCCCCTGGGGTGTCGGCAGGCCCGGCTCTCCCGCGGATGTTACTGAAAAGGGTGCGGAGTTTCTGGTGAAACTCGAAGGCGTTTGGTCAGAGCTTTCTCTTTGTCCCCAGTCCTTTCCCATATGTTCATTGGTATCTGTCACCTCCCTGTAGACTTTCGTACGTAAGTGATGTTCTGCCCCTAAATCTGAGCCTATCCAGGATGAGGTCACACCTTCCACCCTGTCCCCTTTGTTGACTGTCTCTTGGCTGCCAGATGGCTTGTCCCTGATCTTACAGAGTCTGAACTTCTTCCAGTGGCCAAAAGACAAAGTAAGGAAACTCCCAGACTACAAAAGATATAAATATATACAATTTGAGACCTAAGTGAGTAAATTGCTCACTCAAAGAACTTAAATTGCACCAGTAGTTCTTTTAGAAAGACAGAACGGGAGGGAATAAATTCTTTTTAAAAATAGAAAATTAGAAACATGCTCTTTTAGGTCAAAGGTAAAATGAATGAAAAATAATTCATGTCTCTGCTAAATTTCAGAATGTCAAGAATGAAATACACTCACTGTGGATTGTCTGCAAATGAATGAGACTGAGGTTCGCCGGACACCGCAGACGTGGCTGCGGTCGTGGAGGATAAACCGCAGCATCTGAGCGCTCTGAGGAAATGATAGGGGCCCAGTCCAGCCACTCATCAAGTCTGAGGGGAAGCATAAGCACATCCAGGCTTCATAAAACTTACGTCCTACGTCGTCTCCTTGGTGACAGAACTTGGAGATGTATCTTAGGAAAACAAGTGACACACATAAAGGAGAGAATTATGAGCGTCTAGGAATGGAGTCTTTAAAAACAAAATGACATCTGAGAGAGCATCCCAGAAGCGAGCAGTCCAAATTAGGACTGAAAATCCACAGACCTTTAAGAAAAAACAATGAAAAGAAACACGGAATGGATTCCATAAAATCTACGTAATGAATAAAGCGGGAAAGAATTTGGGGCGTGCTGCAGGAAGCCTATGCTTATTCTCACAGGGGACAAAGACACCAGAAGTTCCGGGAAAAGCACGCCGCGTGACAACTTGGGGCTCTGAGATGGGGTGAATGGTGGCGCGCCGACCGAAGACCCTGGGATGTCCCCGCACGCGCCCAAGGATTTTCAAATGAGATGGACTGCAGGCAGATGTTGGGAGAGGAAAGTACCATGGCATGTTTGGGACGAACATTTTAAGACCCATGAAGATGTCATCATTGAGCACCCGCCTTATTTTGCCATCGAACATAGTATTTTATTTGTAAACCGTCCTAATAGCATTCCTGTTAGGAACGTGTGGCTATATTCAATCTGATCATACGAAAATGAGCTTCAAGAGGCTGCCCAACTGCTGAGGGCCCAGGACAGTCGGGGAGACAGACTCACCCCCAGGCCCGTCCTCACCCATGGGCTGCTGTGTCTCCTATCACAATGTTTCTTCATTCTAGAAGCATTGACTCAATAACTTCCGTCCTGAACCTTCATCAAAAGGAAACTGGTTTAACAAACCCAAGGCTATGTGCGTGGACTGTTCAGAGCAGTAAAAACCGTGAGGTGCCCACAAAAGGGACTGTAGATGTGGTTTGGGGATGTCCCTCACAAGACGACCATTTACTTAGAGTTCATAATTCTGAAACACTTCTGCTATTATGGAAAACAATGCTGATAAAGGTTAAATGAAAAAGCAGACTAAAGCATTTTATGAAGACTATAATTTCTAATGTATTAAACTTTAAAGCAACATTTAAACATCATCAAAAATGTAATTTTTCAGTAGGTGAGAATTCTGCTCTTTTAAACTTACATGTTCTGTAGCTTTTGACATTGAAAATATCAGTATGAGTTGTAATTTGAACTTAATGAAAATCTTCAGAGACCTCAAGTTGGATGTGATTCACAGAACAGAGACCATGAAGCCTGTAATCTTAAAATAGAAATACAAATAAGGCTATTAATAGATGTTTTTCATTTAACAGACCCTGGAGAAAGGGTGGGTTATCTTCTGCTCTAACAACATTTGCGTTTTGGGGTTATTGGTATAAGCTCTCTAGGTGTAAGTTTCCACACCTGAAAAACGATGGGTTTGGAGATGGTCTCTCACACTGGCTTCAGGGTAATTAATATTCTGTGCATTAATAAATCCTAGCAAGAAAAACAAGAGGCAGATTCACTGGCACATCACTATGCATGATAATGAGAGAACAGTTCAGAAGTAATAAGTGAGACCATCAAAAACACTGAACTTGGACAATTCCAGCTAAGGATAAATCGCATACCCCCTTTTCGGTTTGTAAGAGCTACTAGATAGGTTGAAAAGTCAGTGACATACGCAGCAGGTTAAACGTGATCATTAGGACTGTATTTCCAGGCATATACCAATATATTCATGTCACAGCTTCCATCCAAGGGCACCTGCCTATGGCGCTACTGAGCTCCCGGGCACGCACCAGACAGACAGGGCGTGTTGTGGTTCACGCCGGCGGCCTGGTCCTCGAGGGGAGAGTAATGGGCAGACGCACGTCCACGAGTGCGCTCCTGACCCCTGCTCAGCACGCTGGCCAGTCTCTGCAGGTCCCCCCATGCCTTGTCCACTGCACCTTGCCCACCCGTCTGGCCCAGCCCTGCAGCATTGTACTTGTGGTACCTCTGCCCACCCTAGGTCATGGCCCTCACTCTACCCACGCCAGCTGTCTTCCGAGTTTACTTGGTCCGAAGGGTCCTGCTGTCTAACTGAAACAAGAAGCCATGTCTCTTGTCCTTCTGTGCTTATTGACAGACTGCTATGTTTCACGAGTGTTATTTAACCCTTTAAGGTGGTCACTGCAATTATCCATGGAGCAAATAGAAGAGAATGGAGTTTTCTGTTGATGGCCATTTGGGGAGTTTCCAGTTTGGGGCTGAAACTCAAAAATTCAGATAGAACATTCTGCTTCCTGTGTGCACTTGTTTCTTGGCTAACCAGTAAGTAAATGATGGCCAGAGCAGAGAGGCATGACGTGGAAGAGGGAGACGCATCATCTGGGACGACGTTTTCTAACTCTCTTCGCTCTCTTGAAGGCCTTTTTGGTTGTCACCGTGCTGTCAGTAGTTACATATTCAAACTGTTGACAAGAGGGTGGTCCATCGGCGGTGCTGCCGCGTTTGCGCTGCACATTATGCAAGTCAATTCCAGGGTGTTCAAAGCACGTCGTTGGGCCGCACGACACATTTAGCTAATCTATGTGCAGCTTCATCTCTTCTGAATGCTTCTTTATATTCTTCCCATCTGTCCCAACCACAACTTACAGTGACGCTTAAGTCGGCGAATACGGTTCTGTACACCCGCAGACTGCGTGCGCTGTCGAGCACAGCTGCTACGAGGATCGTTCCAACCGTCACGAGCAGCGCCCACCTGGAGACTCAAGTGGGCTCTTCTGCGTCTGGGAGGACAGTGAAGTCCTCTTCTCCTACCTTGGTGGGACACAAATTGCACACTTGAAGATGGCATCCTCGGAGTCTAATTTCAGGAGGTCCTAAGGAATGCTCAAAAGCAATCCTAACAACCTAACCATACTCCTGGACCTACATGAAAGAATGAACTTGACACATTTTTGCCACAGAAGCCAAGAAGAAAAGTGATTTGGAATTCTGAGTTTGTGTGGTGGCCTAGATATAAATTTCTTTTTAAGTGATTGAATTTCATCCTGTCTGAAAACTAAAATAACAGGAAATGACTAAGAAGGGAGTTTATTAACGGGATAACTTACATGAGTTTTACATAAACAGTTTGAAGAGACACTATGATTTTCAAATGTCTCCAACTGTGTCTGAAAACCAAACAGGTATTATGTTTTCGTGGCATCAAACTGAAATGAGTAAGTCTGCGACAGCAGACATCTTCAATTCCAAACTTTTCCTTCCATTTGCCTTCTTACGAACACCGACTATATTGCATGTAGACTGTTCCAACAAACACCATCACTGCTGGCAACCTTCATCTTCACTGCCATCAGGGTGCCACTATGTGAGCTCCCATGGTCACTTTTTCTTTCAACAATGATACCTGGGTGCATGGGACATTCATGATTCTGAGCTCAGAAAGTAAATATTATGCTGGTGATGGAAGTATAAAGTTGTTTTGTTTTGTTTTGTTTTTTTAATGAAAAGAGACTGTGAAGATTTAATCTACTTTCCGGTTTTCAGATGAGAAATGGTCAAAGTGTTTTAAGACTTCCAAATCTTATCTTTATGACCATGCCTAATGGCCTTCAATTGAATCTTACACAAGAGCTTGAGTCTACACCGCACTCTCTGTCACTGCAGGGCATATGCTGACTGCATCTCCTATAACTCTGGTTTTCTTATTTTCATCTTTACAGTGTGTTTTGTAGTGTGGTTTTCAGCTGACTAGTCCACAAAGGATTTATTTTCTGAGTTATCCATCACTTCATCGTTTCAGCCTTAAGGGGTCTCTCGAACTTTCTCAAATATCAGCACAATTTCGCCACTGGTGCTGGATTGATATGGACTCTCCTGTGGCCGTTATGAGTTAAAAAACGTTAATTGAGAAATTATTTACCTGAAACTCTTGTCATTTATTTGTGTCTGCAAACTATAAGGCAAGAAACCTTTCCAAATGGCGTTATTCATACCTCAGTATCTAGTTGTACCTTTTGGGCACGTAGAGTGATCATCTTCCAGGACTGAGGAGCTCCTCCTTCCTGGAACCCCTCACGCATGTTGCACACCCACGTGACAGGAAGTTTCCGAACGTGGCAAAATTGAGTCCAGACAACTTTGAACTTCTTTTCAAAGGCTCATACTCTCTAAAGCTCTTGTGTTTTCTATCAGTTGATTATTATTAATTATTTTGGCTTCTCCATATTCAAAAAATATTAACTTTGATTTCTAAAATGTTAAGCAATTATATTGGCTAGTGCTTCCACACTGACATTATTACCATCCACACACACTTAGGCATTGGGTTCAAGTTATTTGTATTACGTTCATTTCTATTTTACTTAGAACTTTTATCCAAAATGATGGTTGGATTCTATCAATTCTATTTTGGGACTTATTAAAATAACGAAGGTTTCTTTCTTCATTTAACTTAATCATGTCATAAATTACATGAATACATTTCCTAATTGAATCATTCTGCTGTTCCTAAAATAGGTATTTCATCATGAGGTATTGCTTCTTAATATACCGCTGATTTAAATGTTCACTTGAAAAGGGTTTGCATTAATATTTATATAAATGAGATGGCACATATATATGCATAGAACTTCACGCTCTAATCTCTGTCAGACTTTAATGTCAGAGTGAATCTACCTTTGTAATGTTTAATGCACGTAGTCCTTCCTTTCTTACGGCTTTGGTCAGTTTTAGTACCATAGGGATTAATCGCTCTTTTAACGTTCAATAGCATAGAAGTGTCACTTTCCTTATTTGATGGGGGGACATTATCTATGAAATGCCCTCACCTCTCACCCACCTGGATGGGTAAGAGGAGGAGGAGGACATCTGGGACGTCTTTCCCAACTGAGACCATGACACTGATCGTGTTTAGCCCTACCAGACCTGAGGCCCTGAACCTAACTGTCCCCTACACCTGGGCTCCTGAGCATTAAAGAGAAAAAGCCAACATGATCTAGAAAAATGTTAGTTACATGCAAACAAGGAGTTACAGTAAGATGGGACTTGGAGACAGTGTAGATGATAGGTCTGCCTTTCATTTTGAAAATTAGGTACATGGTACAGCGGCAGTTTCGGAAGTGACCGAAAATCGGTACGGCGTTCTGGGAGGGTTAAAGGTCCCCAAAATGTGACTGAGAAGAAGATGCGCCTCGTGCTCACTTGTAAATAAGCCACGGCTTCCCCTAGATGTGAAAATGTTACTTTGACTTGTCCTTTGCCTTTCCCTCTCTGCCCCCCTGCCCTCCGCCTCCAACCCCTTTTTCTCCTCTGTCCCCCCACCCCGCTTAGACGAGCCTACACAGCGTTTTCGCTGTAGGAGCTGCAGTGTGCACCAGGCCTCAGGAAATGAGACCCCACGAGTAACAGCAAGTTAGTTTCTAGACCACGAGGCCAGTGCTCAGACAGCACGCGTGTATCTCGTCCTCAGCTACAACTGCCCGGCTCACCAAATGGTGCAGCGAGGAATGGACTAGAAGCAATGAGAAACCACTAAAGGTAATGTGGCCTGGCATCACAGACAGGCCAATGAGAAGCAAGCTGCGCACCAACGACAAGAACCAGGAAGCGAAGTTATCTCGGTACTAGATAGACACTGATGGTGTCAATCAATTTCAGGGAAACCACTACAGTTTTGATAAAAGAAGATACTCAGATGACAAACTGTACAGATTTGAAAAGTAAAAGACTGGAGACAGTAAAAAGACCACCAGTTGCCTGGGATCAGGGGCGGAGGTGGGGGGAGGCAGAGGCGAGTCACCGGGCTTTCAGGGAAGACAGCGAAGTGGAAGACACGTAGCGCCATGGATCTGCACAACACAAAAGTGAGCCCTCATGGAGGCTGCAGACTTTGGTCCGCAGGTTCCTCAATTGTACAAATGGGCCGCACTGAGGAAGAGCTTCAGCCCAGCAGACGCGGACTGCAGGGACTCTGTGCTACTGCCGCTCAATCTTCCCGGGAACCTGTAACTGCCCCAAGAAGCTGTCCATTAATCTCTTTTTAAATTCCAAGCACAGAGTTCAGGAAATGATGTGTTTCGTTTTGATGGTAGAAAGTTCAAGTGATGCCTGAATCAGGAAGTTGCTGGAATATTTAATGACACCATCACAGGGTGTAAAATACAATTTTGAGTTTAATAATCATTAACTTCAAAAACATGGAGTTTTCCAAAAGGAAGAAGGCCACGGGGCTGTGACCAGGCCTGGGAAGGCACCGTAAGTGGGTAGGGGGGCTCCCTGTGCGGCTCAAGGCCCGGGCTCTTCCTCCCACCCCACCGCTTCCGTGCCCACCGTCCTCAGAGCTTGCTGTTCTGTGTCAGGAAAATTAGCCCGTGTGACCTCCGCATGGGGGCCACACGGAGCCCCCGCGGTCTGCGTGCAGACACCCCGCTGCACCCGGCCCAGGCCTGCGAACGCTGCCGAGCCGGCCAGGCGTCTCTGGGGCTGGGCGCCGGCCCGAGCACCCTAATTGCAGCCCGGGCTGCCGACGCCCGCACAGCCGGGCTCCAGCAGGCACCGACAGGCTCCTTCAAGCCCATTAACTCTGAATGTGGTCCCCACCTACAAGGCCGCCCTTTGTTCCCCACAGCTGAATTCCGTGAAATGCTGGGTTTGAATGTTTTCAGTAAAAATTCTTCCCAAGCTGTGAAAAGTTGGCGAGAGCCAGATGAATGGGGCTGGGCTGAAACAATGCCCCGTGCGGCTAAGTGGTGGCGGCAGCTTGGGAAACGAAGACCTTGGAATACAGACGTCAGCCCAGGCCGGGGACGCCAGCAAAGCAGGCCAGATAGCATCATCGCGCGGGGAGAGAAACGCACACAGGGCTGCAGTGTGCTCCGGGGTGACTTAAAGACAAAACGTCCTCAAATAGGAGCCAAAACAAATTTTTAAATAGTCACCGTGCAGAGACCCTGAGCTGTTGTAGCGTTGGCTTCACTGAAATTAGGAAGAGCACGCGTGGGTCTCCCACAGCGACGGCGTAGCTCCCTGCAACCCTCCAACAGGCGTTTTCCTGAAGTGAGTCCGTTCCTGGCCAAGTTGCCTCGATCTGTTCTGTCCTCCCGGTCTCTCGGACTGACACTTGGTTTTTAACCACGCAGATGGCAAAGGAGCCTTACGGCAAAGCAAGGTGACTTGGGGTCAGACAGGAAGGCGAGGCCACTTCAGGTCAGCAGCCTCTGTCGCAGTCCGGCAGGAGGTCAGTGCTACAAAATGCAGACAGCGCCTCTGGCAGACAACCCATCCCACTAACGGTAGTGGGTGGGTGTGGGGGCCCAGAAAAAGCCCGGCCTCTGCAGGACGCCTCACCACACCAACAGCAGCGGCGGCCACGCTGGCCCGCGCACCAGCCGTTTGCCACGTGGGGTGTCAGCACCTGAAGCGTGGCGCTTCCAGACTCACAGGCGTGGTCGGTGTAAAACGTGCCCTGACCCCGAAGACCAAGTGGGAAGGACGGGGCTATTCAGTATGTCGTTGAACGTTTTATACAGTTGCACAGGTGGGACTTACACGACTTCACGTGCGTTGTTTTAAATACAAGGTGATGTTACATGAATCGGTCCAGTTTCTTGTCGCCTCTTTAGCGTGGCTGCCAGAACTCGTACAGTTACGCCGGCAGTCCGAGTTCGCCTTCTGTGGAAATTCTCTTAGAATGAGATGACTTAGAACCAGAGGAAGCGTTCGGTGCCTTTTGCAGTGCCGTGTCAGGTCTTCACAGACAGCTTGCAAGTCCAGTAAGGGAGATTGCCCAGGATGCTAAGAGCTCCTACGTGAAGTACAGCAGTACAGATAGCTTTCCCCATGCCGCTTCAGAGATGCAACGGTTTAGCGTGGGCAAAACAAGCAAGCAAAGCACGTTCACAGAACAGAGGACGGCGTCGTCTGGACTTCAGTTTCCCTATGAGCGCCCCTGGGTTTCCTGGCTGGTAACCCCAGGCCCAGGGTAAACCGTAACACTCCCCCAGAAGCACAGCGCAGGTCCCCGCAGCCTAGAGGCTGCATCCGCCCGGGGCTGGGCCCAGGCCGCGACACTGCCGTGTGTTTGCAGGTGAGGACGTGGGGTCTCAGTGCCGGCTCACAGCCGCCCCACGTGGTGCATGTAGGCAAGTACTGCCCCGCACGCGGCCTGCTGCGCGGCCCAGCGCTGTCACTCAGCCCCGGTGGCGTTCCCAGGCAGTGCTCAGCCGGGTCGTGCTCCGGGCCGCGGGGCCGCGCGTCCGTGCGCTAACGGGCCCTGGTTCGGCAGTGCGCGCTCTGCACGCGGCGCCGCGGCCTGTCCGGAAGCGTTGACAAGATTTTCATGGTTTTTACGGGAAGGCAAACTTCAGCTCCCCGCCTCTTGAGCTAAGCTCCCGAGGTGGAGCTTTCGGCCTAGTCCGCACTGTAAGACTTGGTGGTCGGGGAGCAGGCCATGTTCCTAGTTTTAAAGCAGCGAGTTGTTCTCGGCTTCAGCGTTACTCACTGCAGGGGCGTGGGGAAACGCTGCCATGATGAAGCGGCTGGCCCTTGCAGGACGTAGGACTTCTCTGTCGGCCGAATGTTTGGAGAGTATGTTTTGACTTACATAATGGTTCTAATTACCTGGTAAGTGCCAAGGTCACGCTGAGTTCAGATTCTGGAAATACCTGCACAGATACAGTGCTGTGGAATGACTTTTCTTTCCGGCGGAGGGGGGGGGCGGGGGACACTGGGGGCAGTTAGGGGTGACGCATGCTCTCACTGTAGCACTTTGTCAAATGAGCTACAGCATTTGTGACAGCGGACTGACCTCCGACTGTGCCGGCACATCCCAATTGCTAGGAGAGGTGGGTCTCTGCTGAAAGAGGCGTTCAAGGTTAATTCCAAAGGTGCCGGGGGACTCAGAGCTCAGCGAGCCCCATTCAGAGCAGGGCACCAACGCCGTTTACAGGGGCACACTGCACGGTTGGGGTACTGGGGGACAATCACCCTTCCCACGCTGGCACCAGGTCCGTCCCTGCAGCTCGAAGCGGCTCTGTGACCCAAAGACTGTGCCTCTGTCTATACGATACAGGGTCAGCCACCCAACCGCTCCGAAACCCCAGTACTCTCGTCTTACCGGTAATCCGCGCAAGCGGCACCTCCACCTGAAAACGCGTTGCAGATAGTTCACCTCCTTTGCCGTCTAGAGGCCCAGAGACAGCACTGATCTAGGGACCACCACGTTCACACGGAAGGTTCCAAGGAGCTGCTTCCGCAGTGTGCAAAGGCGAACTACTATGTAAGCGTACAGAACACCCCTAAGAGCACCACCCCACCTCTACGTTTTTAGATGTCAGTTCTCTGAGAAGAACCAGGGTACGAAGCCCACTTTGGGAAAATCCTAGGTTAAGTATCACGGGGACCACTCACAGGTGGAAATGGTACCGATGGCCTCGGCTCCGATCGCCAAACACACAGCATTGTGCATATGTTCACCGGTCTGTACTATGTTCTCTCCACAAAACAGAAGTGCAGCCATGGGACAGGATGGAGGTGATCGCTAACACTAGGGTGGCCATCCTATTACAACAAATTAGTGTATCAAAGCAACCCACTGCATGCCTGAAACCTACACAGCGTTGTGTGTCTGTGACAGCTCAGTAACGCTGAAAACACAAGTACCACGCTACGCCCCCTTATTCCTCTGCCCACACCAGCCCTTTCATATCCCACCTCGCCTTTACTCCTGTGAAAGCTCAGGCCCCCACCCCCACGCCCCAGCAGTGTCTCCTGGCTCTAAATTCCATGGTACTTGGGACACCACTGACTTGGCAAGTTCCTACGCGCAATCGCACCGCCATTTCTTTTCTAATGAGAACACTGTGTCTCCGTTCCCACTTGCATTCTCCTTAACATCACAAAATGTATTTCATCAGGATGTTATCACCCCTGCACAGGAACATGCAAAGAAAGACACCCCACAACACACCAGGAAAAAGGACCTGGAGGGTGTGTCACAAGGTGGGTATCTAGCGGTTGGTGACAGGCTACGCCTTTCCCCTCCTCAATGCCCCCGAGGCTATCTGCTAGGATCTCACAGGCCACCATCTTCCATCCCTGGTGACTGCTTGATGGCTTGACTACTCCCACTAAAAATGCTGCTCAATCTCCCGTGGTCCGTGTAGCCCCCGGCTCCTGTCCATTCTCGTGACCCCTCACCCTTCGTTATCTTTGCTTGCTTGCGTACCCGCCGAGTGCACAGTAAATGCTAGACTTTCTGATCGCTTCCTGCCCATGAGCTCAGCTCCCGTGGCTCTGCAGTTTATCACACTCCACCCACACACTGTTAACATGCCGAATCTCTCTGTCCTTGTCCCTTCACCCACATAGGTGAGAACTACTGAGAAAGTCACACCCAAGCAACAGACACGTAGGAGTGCATTGTTGATCACCAGAAACAAGGATTTTACGACATTAAGAAAACCTAACACGCTTTCCAGTTCAACTCAATATCCACTTTTCACACTTATTTTCTGCAAAGTTCACTGCCCTCCAATCCATTCCCACCTCACCCCTCGTTCTCATAGAGGACACAATGCCTTCTGCAAAGGTGCCACACCACCTACCAACTAGAAACGCCTCCTACCTCCAGGTCCACGTGCCACCTAACCAGTCTGAGTTCCCTCCTCATCCCTCCTGTCTTCTCCTGTCCACCTAGGCAATTAATTATACTCACAGCATCACAATTACCACCTGGGTTAGTCAGTGTGCTCCAAAGCAAAAGAACCAATAAGATGTATCTATATCTAGAAAGAACTTTAAGGAATCATGTGATTATAGAGGGTGGCAAATCCAAAGTCTCCATGGTGGATCAGAAGGCCGGAGACCAAGAAGGCAGACATTGTAATTCAAGTTCAAGGGTCATCTGCTGGCAGAATTTCCTCTTGCCCAGAAAAGATCCTTCTTGTTCTTTTCAGACACTCGTTTGCATGGATGAGGCCCACCCACATTATGGAGGACAGTCTGCTTTACTCCAAGTCCACCAATTTAAACATTAATCTCCTCCAAAAACATGCTCACAGAAACATCCAGAACATTGTTTGACCATCTATCTGGCACCATGGCCCAGCCAAGGTGACACATAAACTTACCTATTACACCATTCCTGGCTCATATTTCTCTTTTGAGATTCGCACCAGTAACCAAGTCTACTCAATATGTGTCTCCACAAAGACCCTTCAAGTTCGCCACGTCCAGACAGAATCTGTAACATATATTTGAGTGAATTGGGCATGTGCAGTGTCTTTACAATTTAAATAGAAAAAAATCCTTTCATTCAAAGGACAGCAGGCCTCTGGCATTCTGTTAACTCCCATCGTGTACCTTTCTCACTAATTCTGAAGTGCGAATCACCACTGTCAACGGCTTATGAGAAACGCAAAGATGTCAGCGTGCCTAGTGAAGGATGACTCATTAAACGTCCACACAATTAGAATGTGTAAAATCTGTCACGTACAGATTCAAAGATGTGGTGTTATGCACTCAGATATAACCTGGATACTCTCTAGACTTTCACAGCGACAACAAAAATAAAAGAAAATAAAATGGCCCATGAGCCCCGTGTCATCATTTGCAACCCTCGCCTGCACGTATCCCATCACAGAGCTTAAATACTGACTTCCGGACGAGGCGACCACGTGTTAGACTCACCTTTACAATTTTGGCGATAACCAGTTTTCCAAACACGGAACTGGCAGGAGTTTCCCCGCGGTGTCCTCAGAGCTTCTTGCTACGTCTTCTTATCCGGCACATTCTACCCTTACGAGACTGTCCTACAAGTTCGGTAGCACCTCCGTCACGGAACAAGCACGGCTGTTTCTCGTTGTCGCACTCGCTTCCGTCAGCCTCGGCAGGGCGGACCCACGAGGCGGAAGTGCGGCCGTCTAGACGGGAAGACTGGCAGCGCTTCCATCGCCTCCGACGGCAAGGGCAGGTAGGCCCTGAAGCACCATCACTACACCTAAGACTCAGTACCCCTCGTCCTACGGGAACCCTGCGAAGAGTCCCCCCAAAAGCACGCTCAGTCACAGCGTGGGCGCACGGTACAGAGTCTTCACGTTTGCGTTTGCCTCAATAAAACGACTATGACCAACCCAATTGCACAATTCCTTGACATTCACTTATTTGGAGGTTTAACTCTTATCAACCAGTTTGGGGTAGGAAAGTATCCCGATAATGCGTTTGAGAGAGAGTTAATAATCTGGGGAAAGGACTGTGGCACACTTTACTCAAACTCTCCTGTACAACGCCGACCCATGTGACAGGAACCATGTTTGAAGGGAGAACCATTCCAGGGGGAAAGCGCGACCCCCAGTGGCCAAAGACTGTCATTGCTGCCCAAATTCCTCTGTCCTCTTTCAGTCAGTCATAAATCGTCTAGCCTTCGCTAGATCATGTATTGAATGAAATGCCTAAAAATGAAATAGGTATCACGTTTATGAGCGATTTCGTACTTTCACATGTATGTATGAGAATTTCCCTTGCAATCTGAAAAATCACGGATGCTGACCTTGGAGTTTGTGCATCAATACATGATATTTGTGTCAACATACCTATGTGAGCACTTCTCTTAAATACACCTACCAATTTACATTCAGTGATTCTGGTTAATGAAGCACTAAAATGACGAGTGGAGAGATCAAGGAATTGGTGATACTTTGCATGAAAGTGGTGACAAGTTCTCAAGGGATAAAAGCAAGGAGAAGCACTCAGGAGTAAGTCACATCCACACTTTACAAAACCACAGGACTGACTTAAAGAACAAGAGAAACCCTTTCCTGAGGACCGTGGGAGTTCCTGCGTGCCCCTACAGCCTTCCCAGTTCTGGAAATCCAAAGGTCCTCTTTCTGTCTTCGAGTAACTGCACTTGGCATTCATTCACCCGGAGGCACAGGTTCCCTGATCAACACACAGCTAACCAACCAAGTTTAATTAACCTCTTCTAGAGAGTGTGGTTTCCTTTTATGATTAAACGTTTGTTGTCTATAAAAGCTGACCTTGGGGAGAAATGAACACATATTTTTCTTTCTAGATTGCTATAATTAGAACAGAAACGAGAGTGATGTTTTGCATGAATTTTGTGTTGGTTAAGGCCAGGCATCCAGCCCTGTTGATACCTGCTGATATGAAAGTCAAGAACGATTTTAATTATAACTCCGAAGATTTTTACCTCTTCCAGAAATAAACATGAAAGCAACAAGTTAACAGATACAATCTTCCCATTTAAATATTAATTAGGAGAAATGTCCTTGTATATTATTTTAGAAACACGCTTCTTTTAACTTCTTGGCTTGCCTTATTCTGACAGCAAATTGCATGTACTTGTCCGTGCAGGTGTTTGCATAGGACCCATATAAAGATAATTTAATTTTGTAAGTGCAAGATATTTCCTTTTTAATTAAATGTATCACTAGGTTAGAATCTATACCCCAGGACAGCACTGAAGTCGCAGGGACACTCACAAACTTTGCCAAGTAAATGCCCCTTGGGAGCAAGGGGTCAACGGTGCCTCCTTCCTTCTGCCGGCCCCTCAGGGCCTGCAGTTTCTTCCACTCGACACTCTCCACACTAACATTTTCTTTCTCTTCTGCTCCCCAATTCCATGGATTCCATATAGTTGATATAACTAGCTTTACCTTCCATTTTAATTTTTCTGTTAAGGTCTGCAATTTAGATTGCTCTGTTTTTAATAGGGTGATAAACTGAAACTCAGATTTTCTTTGCAACGTTTTGCCGCTACATATGCTGATCAGAGTCATGTGGACTGATCCTTGGACCTTTCCTGAGCAGGGCAGGAGAAGACAAGGAAACACACTCCCCCAGGGCCTCCGGAGGGCAGCAGTTCTGCCAGGCCCAGGGCCCAGCCCAGCGAGACCGCTCAGGACTTCTGAGCTCCAGAGCCCTAAGATGGTCAGCGTGTGCTGCTGTGAGTCCCAAAGTTTGTGGTACTTTGTTACCAGAGCAATAGAGTACTAATGCACCAGGCATTCCAGGCTGCACAGCGACAGAGCTGCCACAAGGCTTTCAAAGACAGTCCTCTGTGATTTTAGTTGATGGAATTACTTACACCTTCAGTTTTCCCTAAAAATCAAATTGCCATGAATGACACGGTAAGCACAACTTGAGAAGAGATACGAGTTCTGCTCATGTGAACCCGTAATAGAGATGTCATCGTCAGACTCGGAAGTCTTTGAGCCCTCTGTCGCCCCCACAGTCCTACTCCTCAGGTGTGAGGACTCAGAGCCATCGTGCCGTGCTCATTCCTTCACGTAATCACCTCTCTATCACCACACGACACTGTTTACCAACATTTTGATTTGTCAACTCTACATGATCATCTCCTGTCATGACACATGAAATCTGCTTATAACATCTCTTGCTTTCTCTTACCCCTTTATCTTCTGTAATTACAGCACTATAGGCTTTCTTTATTGGTTACTATTATGGGTTGAATTGCATACCCCAAGAATTCATGTTGGAGTCCGAACCCCCATGACCTCAGAACATAACCTCATTAGGAGATGGGACCTTTACAGAGGTCATCAAGTTAAAGTGAGGTCATGAGGGTACACACTAATCCAATAGGACCGGTGTCCTTCCACATAAAAGGGGGCGGGGCATGATCTCTACATCACAGAAATAGAGGAAGAAGCTCTGGAAGGCCCGATGAAGGAGGCGCTGGGGAACCTCAAAAGCTCAGCAAACTGCCCTTCATGGTGGGGTGCAGCCATGGGGAGACTGTGATGCTCACCGGCATCATATCGAGTACATCCGATGCCAGCAGCACCACTGTGGACAGGTAACACCCAGCAGCTCTCTGGGCTGCCCCTCACCCAGTGCCCCTCACCTTTTGGTGGGCAGGACAATGTTGTGTTCTTGGCTGTTTCCCAGAAGCCCAGCTGTCGCCCAGGAGATGCTGGTGATGGCATTGCACAGGGGCGTGGGGAGCGAGTGTGGTGGGTGTGGGGGACGGAGTTCACGTCTGAGCGTACACGGTGGGATGGCGCGGCGGCCACAGGGCACCCTCCCTGCCAAGACCTCTCAGGACCTGGCAAGGACAAGGTGAATGAAACTTAGAATGGCACCTTAGTACATCGACCAACACCTGCGATTGGGACTGTGATAGTTAACATCTTGAGGCTGTATCTCTCGATCACACTTGACTTTGCTTAGACAAGGCATGGCCCCTTTCCAGTTTCGGAATATTCTGAAGGGAAAGCCTTTTCATTGGGACTCTGAAGCTAAAGACTGTTGACCTGAGAGTCACAAAGCGGCCGGGTCGGATCCTCAGCAGCGGTCCGAGGACCAGCGCAAGGGGCCAGAGGCAGGGCAGCGGAGTGCGCCAGGATGGCGCAGCGCGTCTCAGCTCCGAAGTGGGAGTGCACCAACGACAACGCCTGCGTCCCCGGGCCCCTCTGTGCACGGCCGCCGGGTTAAAAGCATGCACCGGACTCGTGGCGCCCAGGCGCCCCCGCGTGTGGCCGCGGCGGCGGGCCTGCCCTGTTCGCGCCCGGGTGTCCCCGCGTGTGGTCGCGGCGGCGGGCCTGCCCTGTTCGCGCCCGGGTGTCCCCGCGTGTGGCCGCGGCGGCCGGCCTGCCCTGTTCGCGCCCGGGTCCCGCGTGTGGCCGCGGCGGCCGGCCTGCCCTGTTCGCGCCCGGGTGTCCCCGCGTGTGGCCGCGGCGGCGGGCCTGCCCTGTTCGCGCCCGGGTGTCCCCGCGTGTGGCCGCGGCGGCCGGCCTGCCCTGTTCGCGCCCGGGTCCCGCGTGTGGCCGCGGCGGCCGGCCTGCCCTGTTCGCGCCCGGGTGTCCCCGCGTGTGGCCGCGGCGGCCGGCCTGCCCTGTTCGCACCGGGGAAGTGTGCCGGGCTCCATGCTGAGCAGTCCGCGAAGGCTCGTCTCTCAGTGTCTGTCGGTGCTGAGGGTGTATCCGAACGAAGGACGTGCTGGAGACTGGGCGATTTTCGTGCTCTGGATTTTCTTTCTTTGACAAACTTGGCTTTTATTTCTCATGCTGAACTTTAAAACAGATCAAATTCAAATCAAACCAACTAAAGTAAATGCTAAAAGCCCTTAATTACACACACGCACACCAAGATGCATAACGTTATGTTTCTTAGGGATAAGTGCTTTTACTGTATTCACCACAAAATAGAGGTAATCCAATTTGGATGTAAAATATATTAATACTTAAGATCAGAACTATGCATATAGTATTTCTCTCCCCTGTGGTCATCTCAGCTAAATGATTCATTCTTTCTCGAAATTACCCAAATGTATAAAGTCAGGCCCCTTGTAAAAATGAGAGCATTCGTTTATTCAGCAATGATTTGCGGATTATCCACTACTGAGAATTAGGAGATCTACTAAATGAACATTGACTTTTTCCTTTTTACCTCAGCTGAAAGGCAACTGAGTCAGGCAGTTGGAAATGAAACACAGCATGTGCCTAATAAAAGCTGAAGTGAAAGACGTAGACTAGAAATTCAGAAAAATGTATTTCCTCCTAGTCAACAAATTACACCTCCACCTGCAGTTTCCTGAGGAGGGCTGTGGCCCGCCGGTGCTAAGGTGGGGACAAGTAGACCAGAAGCCTGCTCTCCCGGGGGTGGGGGGCGCTCCTCAAAAACATGGGCGGGGACCAGCAGAAGAGAGGCCATTAGGCAGACCCATTTCATTCCGCCCCCCGTCCCACAGGCACGCCGCCACCCCCATGGGCACACCCCCCCACGGACACACCGCCCCCCATGGACACACTGCCCCCGCCACGGGCACGCCACCCTCCCCCAGGGCACACATGTGCCTGTCCTCTGGGCGGCAGACACTGTGGGCTCACTGGGCATGAACAGAGTGCTATCACCAGGCAGAGGTGATGAGGTGTCACACAGAGGGTGGGAGCTCGAGACACCTGGTCTAGACTCTGGCGCGCTGGCGGCACCTGACGCCCCCAGCAGTGCTGCGTGGCAGGCGCTGTATTTGGGCCGAGGGATGGGCGACGTGCGCACCTGCAGGCCACCGCCCACGCACGCAGCACCGTCACTGCTCAGGCTTTCATACACGACTGGTGACCACAAGAGTCGTCTAATCACATTCAGAATCTTCGAGTGTGCTTTTCATCCCTGGGGCAGCAGCTGCGGTCAGGGAGGGTCCCACGCCAGCCCCTGTCCTTCCCCGCCAGCATACCCGTCCCCTTCCCAATGCGGCTGAGCGTCATGCTTCTGGAACCCAAGGCTGCCTTCAAGGCAGTCGACCGGCTCAATCTCAGGTCCCACCGCTGCTGTCACTGCCTCTCGCCATTGGGTGCTCGCCCAAAAGCCTGGGCCATTTAGGACAGCATCCTCTCACTCCTATACACCCTTGCCGGCGCAGATGGGGACCTCCCTGGAGGCTTCAGTCAATCTGAAGCTCAGCTTTACCTTCGGGGCTGAGGTGAGGCACTCTCAGCAGAAAATTCACAAAATTAAGGAATGACCAAAAACTGAAGTATTCAGGACAAATCACATCTGAATACATTAACTTTAAAAATTAAGGCAAAGAAATCCCATGAAGAACAAAACACCTAAATCTTAAATAAGGACAGTGTTTGTTTTGACCTGGGACCGAAGTGGCTCACCCTAATCCTGGCCTTGGGCCCCAGTGATTTGCTCAGTTCTCTTGGCCACTTATTACTGCGACATTTGCAAAGGGACAATACTTTTACTGCAGTCACTTACAGTCATATCAGACTGGGCCAGGCCATCCCAGTGTATCTGTGGGATCACATTAAGGGATGAATGACTTGCAATGCAATCTAGTCCCAGTTTAGTGGAATGTTCTTTAGGATCTCAGCCATTTTTTCTGTAGGCAAGTTCTTGCTGCTCAGTTCTGTTAGCTTCCTATTACTGCTGTAACAAGTGTTCACACATCTTGTGACACGAATTTATCATCTCACCATTCTGGAGGCAGAAGTCCGACATGGTTCTACAGGGCTTGTTCCTCCTGGGGTCTCTATAGGACACCCCATTTCCTTCCTTCTCCAGCTTCTAGGGGTGGCCCACATTCCTTGACTAGTGCCCCTATCCACCGTCCTCCAACATCAGCTTCTGTCCTCACACCTCCTGTGACTCTGATATTCTATCTCCTCTTTTAAGAATGCCTGTGATGACACTGGGCCAGCCTGGACGACCCAGGACCATCTACCATCTCGAGGTCCTTCTTCAACTTAAGCACACCTGTCAAGTCCCTTTGCCATGCAGGGTAACATTCACAGGCATTAGGATAGGGACATCTTTGGGAGTCATTATGCTGCCTACTGGAACATCCTAGCATCGAAATGGCTTCCAGAAATCTCTTACCACCTTCTGTGCTAATTCTCTTGGTGAGAGACATGAAGGTACCAGACCAGGAGAATGCATAGTCTCACTAGGCGGGTTGCCTCCGGTGGGGCGGGAGGGGGGGGATGGGGTGAGGGAGGAAGAACGAAAGAAGCAGAATCGTGAACCTCCAATTCTATCCCAAAGCCCCAGTAGGAACGTGACTTCTCCTCCCTAGAGGAGGCAGCTCAGGGAGCAGACAAGACAGCTACTAGCCATTCCTCCTGAGCTGGAAGGAGGCTCCACTCCACCATCAACTCCTTCTACGTACCTGAAACTCTTCGAGGTCACAGATGGATGGGAGGTTTTACTCTTCACACATGGAAGTCATTAAAATCCATCTCAGAATGTCAGGGAGGGATGAAAACTTTCCAAAATCAAAAAGCACAGTTGAAAATAAACTTGCATTCCTGTTGTTATAAAATTGTGTCCAAAACAAACTAAATAACCCTTAAATTCACATCATGGAGTCAACTGGAAACATACCGGAAAGTAGGATATAGCCAGCCTGACTGGACAGCTGCCATAATGACTTTGGAAATGAATATTATGGTTAATTCTTCAGAACTTTAGACATGAAAAAGAAAAAAGTAAATATCAGCCCAATATTAGAATTTAAAAAGAAGCAGTACTCTGTCTTACAGTATAAAAGAGACACATTTTTCATTTGGAAAATATTTGCCTGTTTGGATCATTTCAGTTGCCACCAAGTAATAAGATGATGATAAATCCCTTTTATGATTCATCTTTAAAATTATTTGAAACTGACATTGGAAATCACATGTCCACGATTACTTTCTATTTGAATGACCAGAAGTAAAAATCGGCAGCATCTCAAGGAGGAAAGATTTATCACATCTGAAGCTTGTGCAGTCTCTTCTTCCCACTCATTTAGAGAATAATGACCCACTTTCCCCAAAGGCGTCCAAGAACCTCAGTACAGTTCAGTGGGAACAGGGTGTTTCTATCTGGAAATTTTACAGATACTGAAAATTTCTGCAAAAATTCCCAAACCACAAACAAACTGTGCCTATGCTTTTATGCATCAACTAAACCACTCCCCATGGTAAGACCATGATGCCCTGGCCATTTCTTTATAGCATCTACAATTTGGGGAGCACTGCTAACTCTTATACTCTCCATTTTGGTTCTATAGTGGCCTCAGATCCTTTGGCCAAAATTATTGGCTTGTTTCAACAAACTTTCAGCTGCCCTGGCAGGATACTTCACGTACAAACGGGTCCAGCTACTTGTTGAAGTTCAACAACATTTGATGTGATTAGCAAGATTTCCCCAACTTTTTCAAACAACTAGTCCCATATGATACAACAACTTCCTTTAAAATGTTCAGATGTCGGCTCTTGAGCCATTTTCCTCCTCAAGCCCACTCCTACCTCTTAGGAGCATACTTTTCCCTTTCAAAGAACTTTCTCTTTGTTTCACCTTTAAAATAAAATGTTGAGATGTCACAATGTTTATTGAGCAGGATGTCTGAGAGTGGAGGCACCTCTGTGAATCTGAGTGACTCTGAAGGTTTCGTGGAGAAGGAAAAACTTTGAGACAGAAAGAGAGGTTTCATTATGAGGAAGGTGCTAGCTTTCCATGTAGAAGATACAGGAAGCAGAGACATCCATTCATTCCTTAATTCATTCCCCATCTATTCACTGAGTGTCTATCATGGGCTAGGAACTATGCTGAGAACTAGACATACAGAGAGCTCATCTCTCAGAGGGAGAAAGAAAAAAAAAAGCACACAAAATAATCATGTGCTAGGAAAGCAAAGGCCAAAGAGTCAATGCCATCAATAGAGACAAAGGCAGTTAACTTAAATAATGTCCACAACTTCTCTAAGGAAAGGACATTGCATCTGTGAACTGAAGGGTAAAGGGACAGCAGCCACGAAGCCTGTGAGGGGTAGAGGGAAGCATGCCCAGGCCGCAGGCATGGTGCCTGCCAACAACATGAAGAGGTGAAGGCTCAGTGTGCTTAGATGCAAAAGAGCATCATGGAGTTAGTGGGTAGGGAATGAGGGGGGCTTCAGCATGAGATGACGCTGAAAAGGAAGGAAAGGGCTGCTGCACACAGAGCAATGAGGTCACACTACAGAATTCGGAGACCATGAATTCGCCTCAAATGACAGCTTTGGAGATGAAGAGGCTGAAGTAGAAAAATCACACAGGTGGATTCGTGTGGCAAGTAACAGAAATCTGTCTTATAGGGCCTTGGAGGCTGAAGAATTTAAATATTATATTATCTGTTATAGTATCCAACCATAGGCAGATTAACCCCATTAGTAGCTTAACGATGCAGGTGGGGGTGGTGCAGGATACAGGTTAGGAAACTACCGCCAAAGGCCAATGAGAAGATTAGGATATGGGTGAGACAAGGAAAAGAGTGGTCACAGTGAGGTACACTGGGCCGGAAGACTCTTTGGGACTTGGTCAGTAATGGACTAAGAGAAGTCAAAGAAAAGAATGTCAGAAATAATTCCAAAACTTCCCATGTGAATCAACTGGAAATAGATGGTGACTTTCATAGTATCCAGGAAAAAAATAAGTGTATAGTAGGAAATAAATCATAAAAAAGATGACGTTTTATTCTTCCATCTTATTTATGGTTTATCAAAATAATCACAGCTTAAGGAAGACCAAACCTAAGGACTCAGTTCCTGGCCCTCGTGGGTATGCACAGTCACCTTGACATTCCATTGTCCCCTTTGGTTGTCTCAGGGTGATGACAACAGAAGAGAGGAGGACAGTGTGTGTGCGCCTGTGACCGACACGCGGCCTGGCTGCATCTTGTTTGAGTGCCTTCCAGCCATCTAAACAGAAGGGCCGCGTCTGTGGGAGGGGCGTGAGCCCACGTGCATCTTCCTCCTAGAAGACGTGAAGCATCCTCGCTAGCAGGTCACCCCACGGACCTGAAGGCTGGCCCCTGAGAGCCACCCGAACTGGTGGTTGAGTTTCAGCAGCTGCTCCTGTCACGCTAATTCAACAGAACAGGAGGCGCGTGCTGTCCCCTGCACTGTCCCCCCACAGGTCTCTCTCCGGCCCAAGTGCAGTCGTCTGCCCCGGGCCATCACACCTCTGTAGGAGATGAAGTGGAGGGGGTCGAGCCAGGTGGATCCGCCTCACAGGCTCCGCAGACCTTCTCGCACGCGCATGGCTGCCCCCCGAAAGCACAGCCATGCACAGTGCAGGGAGCCGGTCACCAAAGGACAAACTCGGCATGACTGTGCTCGTATGAGGGCCTGGGGCAATTCGAGTCACAGAGACGGAAAGCCGAACAGTGGCTACAGGGGCTGGAGGGAGGAGGTATGGGGACTTGTTCAGTGGGGACAGTTCCAGCTTGGGAAGATGGAGTTCTGGAGACGACGGTGGTGATGGCTGCACAAGAAGGTGAACACACACGGTGCCTGAGCTGGACACCTAAAAACGGCTAAAAGGGCAAATTTCACGTTGTGTATGTTACCCAAGTTTTAAAAGTTTAATTTAAAAAATGACCACGATGTCTTCAGTGGGTAAAGGGATAAAGAACGGTACATCAAGACAAGGAAATACTGTTTAGTGCTAAAAAGAAATGAGCCATGAAGCCATGAAAGGACACAGGAACCTGAGAGGCACACGACTAAGAAGCCAAGCTGAAGACGCTGCGTGCGGCATGACTCGCTGCCTGTGGCCCTCGGGAGAAGGCCGAGCTGTGGACGGGTGGAAAGGTCAGGCGTCGCCAGGCGTTGGGGGAGGCAGGGCTGAGCAGTCAGAGCACAGGCGGTGTTCACGGCAGTGAAACGCCCCCGTGACACATAATGCAGTGTCACTGCACGTGTGTCCAAGCCCGGAGAGTGTACAACCCGAAGAGCGACCCTAATGTCAACCCAATGTGGGCTTTGGGTGATGATGACGTGTCAACGCAGGTTCATCAGCTGTGACAAATGTGCTATCTGGTGGGGACATTGATGGGGGTGGGGGACTGTGTGAGAGGAGGAGTCGAGGACAAATGGGAAATCTCTATACCTTCCCCTCGATTTTACTGTGAACGCCAAAGTGCTCTAAAGTCTGAATAGAAAGAAACAGTAACAAGGAAAAAATGAAGTTCTACCTGCTCTCCAGCATTGACTCAGAGCACCATCGTCCCGTTCTGTAAATGTATGCAAACGTCACTGATTAGAAAGAAAGTCCTCGATCCTTAGCACTCACAAAATACAACCAAACCAGACTCACAAATTAAAAGCAAACGAGACGTCAAAACCAATAAAGTCCGCAGAGCTGTCAGCTGAATGCGGTAGAGGCTGCGCTTGCTTAGAACCGAGCCACGGAACGGGCCGAACGTGAGTGCCTCGGACTTGGCACACGCCCCGTGCGGTGACATATGTGCTCGATGGCAACGCCGCCGCGGCCACCACACCCGCGCCCTTCTCTCCTGCTGGAAGAACAGAGTTCTCCCGGACGACCTGTGCTGGGGTCGTGTGGTGTTCGTGGGGACGAACACGTCCGCATGTGTGTGGCCCAAGGGCATGGTGCCAGGGCGTGTGTGAACAGGGACGAAGGAAAAAAAGGCCAAGAAGCAAGGTGGTAGAAAAACGGCCAAAGACCAAACTTTGCCTGTAGATCCTCCGATTGGATTCAATGACAGCTGGACCAACACTGTTTTCATATTTCTTCCAGGAATATGTTCAGGTGGGATCAGAGGCTAAGGAACAGAAAGAGTAGTTGACACAGGGTTTCAATTCAATTCTGTTATTTAATCGCAGTGCGATTTTGAGAAAAAAAAATCTCTCTAGCCTGTTTTCCTTGAGGTCAGGCTGGGTCTACGATCTATTCGGGCTTTAAAATTCCATTTTTAATACATTAGGTTTTGGCAGGCATATCTATATATTAAGTATAATAAAATTGTAATTGCAATACATTAATTCTGAAAACCAGCGTTAGCACTATGTACTAGGGCCCAGTCAGTGTCTAAAATCAAATCATTGTGACGTGGAATTGGTACATACTGCGCCAGCACGTGTTAAGTTCAGCGTTGTCACCGCCAAGCAGAAATGCGCCAAATCACAGCGGTCCCCTCGAGGGAGCCCTAAACAAATACTCCTCGTACATTTCCTGTGTGCAGTGCGGGTCCCCTGGAAATGGGGTAACCGACCCCTAGCAGGGCCTGCTCGCACTGCCAGGAAAGGGTCAGATAGCAAAGATGTCTGCCTCTGCAGGCCCCGGAGCGGCTACCCGACCGTGCCACTGCAGCAAACAGCAGGCTCAGACAGTACGCAAATGAATGGCCTGAGATGTGCTCCGATAGCACTTCTGTCACAGCAGCAGGCAGCAGGCTGGACTGGGCAGACGGTGACCCCCCGCTAGGTATGAAGGACTGGACGCGGTAATGTCAATGGAACGAAATGAAGAATCACGTTGCTGGTCCTGTAATGGTGCAGATGCCGAAACAGTACAAGTTCAAAGTCTGAAGGGCCAGACTTCCAAAGCAAACCGCACTCACTTTCTTCAGTGCTTTCATGCATCACGTGTAGGAAAATGAACCCCACGCAGTGCAAGTGTGTGTTTATTTTTCTCACCTGGACGATGCCTGCCCTCTGTACGATGGAAGCACACGGACGGCGTCAGGCAACTTCCTGTCAACACCATGCGTGACATCAAGTTGAAGAGAAACAGTTAGCTGGCGCCCACGAGCAGTGAACCTGTCAGAGTATTTTCTTTTCTGTAACATGCAGTCTTAGGGGATCAAAATATGAGAGCTTTTTTTGTGAGAAAAGTTTAGCAATTTTTAATGGTAAGAGGTCTTCCTCCTCCTTAGCAAGGGTATCATCTGCTTTTCTTCTCAGAGGTTTTCTTCTACTTGGAAATCACACATCTCCTTCGTCCCACTGACAAAAATTTGGACTTTCTGTCAGTTTAGAAGAGGCATCAATGCAGAGAAAGTCCTTGTATCAAATGAGAAAAAGAACTTCAGCATCATTTACTAGAGCATCACTTACTGTCTTAAATTATTGTAAAAATGGACATTAACGTATAGCAAATACAATTATGCTGTGACAAATTGGACACTTTAAAATCCAAGGCTGAGCCAGTGGGACAGCTGTGAATGGAATTAAGTTTTATTTAAGGGTTAAAAGTGTTTTCCGGTCAATGTCTCAATGGAGACAATTTCAATCTAACGGTCAATCTAAACTCATTTAAGCAAGGCACAGTGGACAATAATATCTTAAAAGGCAATAGTGTATGCCAGTTCCCGACTTCAGAAAGGGGGATGGTTACAGTGTCCCTAGCTGCTGACCTTGAAGGCAAATCAACCTTGGGCACAATAACCTACCCTTACTCAGGATCGCTGCACGCTATCTTAAGTGTCCCTGCTGGTACGTACGCATGTCCCTGCTCTCTTAGGGTTTTACAGGGATTCAGATGAGGGAGAAGTAAAACATTTACGTTAGGACACTGGGACATTGAAAGCCATCTCCTCAATGTGTTCACGCGCTCTACCTTCAGAGCTCCAGGCTTGGATTTAAACAATGTAGTTATTTCTCTGAAGAGTCAACAGCCCAAATAAATGGTACTTTATTTCTGGTACATGCTGACAAGAGTGATGACAAAAGCACAAATTAACTGTGAAAAGAAAAAGAAACGGGGACGCTACTAAGCAGGGTCCTGTGTGGTCACATCCTAGCACTTCCGATTTGACTGCAGCCTTCAGAACAGGGCCGACGCCGCAGATGGGTTTCACATTCCCAGGGACACAAACGACTGTCAGGAAAACGTGACCTAAAGGCAGAGAGCCCCCAGAAGATACGGGGGGACGCAGCAGGATTTCGGCACGGTCGGTGCTTACATGACAGAAATGTTGCGCCCTGCAGCCAAAATCAGGCGATGGTGTCTGTTTAAAAAATCGTATGTTAAAAAGGGGGGGCGTGCGTGAAGTTCATGAAAAGGGGACCCTTTTGGAAATGGCTGCAGCGCGCGTGCCAGTGGAGCCTGCCCCGCGCGGAGGGACGCGGGGCGCCCCGCGCCGGCCGCCGTCGTGGGCACGGGCCCCTCCCGGCCGCGGAGCCTGCTCAGTGTGTGCGTGTCTGCAGGCCCGGTTCAGACTAATTCGGTTCCGACTCTCAAAGTCACTTCGCGCCACCGCTGTACATCTCCTTGGTTTTTCTGCGGCATGTGACACTGTCTCGAGTTTATTCAGGACGGTGTGCACACATTAATGCTCCCGAGGCGACAGAAGCGCATGGATTTCGGAATGGGGCGCCGGCATCGAGCGAGCACGGGCCCAGGGCCTGCGGGCGTGGATTCAGGGACCGCCGCCAGCCAGCGAGCGCCCGCGCCTCTTGGCGCTCAGGTTCCTTCTCGCCATCTCCCGGGTGTCTTTTTAGCTGACCCAACTGCCCGTGGGAACGGTTACTGTGTAAAATAAGACGAGGTCTGCGAAAGTACTTAGAGATCGCAGAAGTCGCACACGGCGACCGTCAAGGGACCGCAGCTCGGGGAGTCGTGCCAGAGCGCGGGGAGAGGCCCGAGCGCTGGGCGGACGCTCACACGGAGCCGCCCGTGACCCCGAGAGAGCCACCCGGCGGTGGCGACTGGCGCACCCAGCAGAGCACCTCCAAAGCGCCTCCAAAGCACTATTCACCTACCTTAGTCTTTTCCCCACGTCCCAGCCTGTAAGGAGGACATGATCCATGGAGCCTCAGAGGCTTCCTGTGCCAGTCCGGTTACCCGAAGTCCGTAGAGCAGGGACCCTAGTGGTTGAGGTCTTGTCGGTGAGCGAACGCTCCTTTCTAAGGTCCCCTCCACGGAGACGGCACTGGCTCATTCCCCCTACACACACTGGAGATGTCTCCCCGCCCTCCCCCAAACTCCCAGACTGCATTCATCCCTCCAGACCGAAGTCAACTGCCATGTTCAAGGTGGAGCCTTTGCTAAGAGGCCCAAGGTGAGTCAAGTTCCCGTCGGCATGCCTACAGCCATGCCTAGAGCCATCCCTGCCACTGAGCGGTGTCCCCCTACCCCCAGTTCTGATTCTTACGTACTGACTTTTTGGCTGTTCATGTTCACCTTACTCTATTTACGTGTACATCTTACAGTCCCTCACCATGTCTTAAGTCATGCAGGGCTCGATGAGTAGTTTTTTATCTCATTGGCTTTTCCATGTGCGCTCTTAAACTCATAATCTTCAGTTTGCAGCAGGCCCACAGAAATAGACTTAACTATAAAGTATTTGAAAAAGCATTCCTCAGCTTTTATCTTCAAAATGCACATTCATAAACTGTCATTGCACCCTCTGCCATCTCAGTTTAAGAGACCTCTGGGACAACATCGAGCATCCGACATTTCCGTCCCAGGGGTAGCAGAAGAAGGAGAGAGAGGGCAGAGAACTGAGAACCGCTGTGAAGAAATAATGACGGAAAACTTCCCTGACCTGGCAAAGTACACAGACACACAAGCCTAGGAAGCGCAGAGAGTCCCGAACGAAATGAATCCATACAGGCCCACACCAACACATGTCATAATTAAAACGCTAAAGGTTAAAGACAAAGAAAGAACCCTAAAAGCAGCCTCTCAAAGAGAATCAAGCAACTAATAACTTATGAGGGAGCTCCCATAAGACTCTCAGCTGACTTCTCCACAGAAACTTCGCAGGCCAGAAGGGAGTGGCAGAAAATAGTCAACGTGATGAAAAGCAAGGACCCACAGCCAAGATCACTCCACCCAGTGAACCTATCATTTCTAATCAAAGCACAGATAAAGAACTTTCCAGAAAAGAAAAAGCTAAAGTTCATCACCGCCAAACCAGTATTACAAGACATCTTCAAAGGACAAGAAGCAGGAGGAGGAGAAGGAGGAAGAAGAGGAGGAAGATTCAGCCAACCTGTGTGTGTGTGTGATTTTACACTGGGGACACTTAGACCCATGACAAGTGGAGTGATGTGTAGACAGCATATTACTGAGTTGGACCACAGCAGAAGCCCTGCCCAAGAACTCTTCTCAAGCACTTCTTTTTGTCTTGCTGAGTCTTGCATCTAGTTACTGCTTCAGGCAAAACAGATGCTGATATTAAAAAAATAAACAAACAGCTGGAGAAATACTTAAGGCTTCTTGGCTGCTGATCACAGTGCAAGCCGCACAGCTGCGCTCATAGTAACTGCAAGATGATTTCGTGGGGGGTGGGGGGACCTACCTCAAGGGACTGCATGGTGCAAAGATGGGACATGAAGTAAAATGCAAAGCACCTGAAGACCCACCTGGCCTGACCACGTCGGAATACAAACTTGAAGTGACTAACGGGACCGCAATTTAAACGTTCTTGTCACATAAGCTCTGGGAGAGGGTGGGGGCATTAATTTAACAAATGCCATAAAACTCTCTATTTTGCATTTGAGTAACTTTTCGGATCACAGTAAAGTGAAATCATTCTCAAAATGTATCCAAATGGATATTCTCATATATTACCATGTTACTGAGTCAACCAAGTGTCAACAATGACTCATTTGAAAACAAGCAAACTGTATGCGACCGCTCTGTCACTGGCAGATGCGCATATTCCCACTTCCCAAGGAGAACAGACTCAGAGCTCTTAGACAAACAGGTGAAATGAGGCAAGGAGCTTTCGCATCTCCAAATACGACAGCCTGAGAACGACGCACCGCACGGGAAACACCGTGATTCAGATGGCGTGCCCGACTACCTACTTCAGAGGAGCGCGCGTGTCCGAGCAGTTAAAATGGAATCACACTTCTCACTCAACGCACAGCCTCATTTTCTCAAAATAGTGTTGGTGCGTGGAACACATGTTTTACCTACTGGCCCCGGCTAAAATGATCTTGCTATACCATTAGCACAGCTTCATGTGAACTTGGTCGTTTTTATGTGCTATCCTGGGGTTGCTCTAGGAGTTACAAGATAACTTACGGGAGAAAATGTATTCTGGGTTCCACACAAGCACTTACAAATGGACTGCTGGAACTTTCCCAACATAATAAGCATAGCCACAGGACAATATAGCCCTGCTGAATATTTGGGGGCGTCTTTTATTGTCCTGTGAAAGTCTCCCTGTGATAGGACAACCTGCATAAGCACGTGGCATTAACAGCAGGAGTATGACGATCTTGGATGAAACCCTTATGAAAGTGACAAAGTTGCCTAGCACATTTGAATCTTGACTTATTTATAGGAAATAAGAAAAAGTTTAATAGGTGCTTCCACACACATGAGAGGAGTGCTGTAAGACTAGAACACGACAAAGATGTGTACTTCTCTTGAAGAGGCCACAGACGACCCATTGAAGTGACAGTCTAGAACCGCACTGCCCTCTGGGTGCTGAAGCGGAGACTCTTGCGTTAGCTCTCAGGACTCTGCGGGGTGCGCGGGGACAGGTGACACCAGATTGGCCGGCGGCTGAAATTTCTCTACGCACTCGGGGAGGTTTAGTAATCAAAAGTCCCGGAGGGTGGCATCGCCCCCGGGGGAAGGATGCCCACGTGGGTCAGGTGTGGCTCAGGCTCCCTACTCACGGACAGCACGAAGTGCTCCCAGCTGTCACCCCGTCACCGCTCTCAGAGAGAACGGGGTCCCTGCCCGAGTCAGGACAGGAGGCCCAGGCAGCACGTGCAGGCCTGTGTCGTTTGACTATCACAGAAATAACCCCCGATCCTTCCCGCCCGCCCACTTGAACGGGTGAGGCTGTCTAGCTGTCAGGTGTCCCTGGCCCTCTCAGATACACAACTCGGATGAGTTGGTGGTAAGTCACCCGTACAACGTTGACACCACCTGAGACCCCATCCAGCTGCCAGGACGTGTGGCTCTCAGCCGGCTTCTCCTCAGCCACACACCCCGGGTCGACAGCCCAGGCCGTGAACCCCACGGCTACACGCAAACCAATTAGTCTGAGTTAATGTGTCGGTTAGTGACTCACACTGTGCACTGAAGTTCAAGATTACTTGTGCCGGTGGCACCACTGCATGTGTTTGAGCCCGCCTTCGACGTCTGCAAACTAGCTCACAATTCTCAGATAAACCCGCTCAGCTCTCTGAACGGGAAGGCTGTCGGGGTGGAAACCCCTTCTGTGCCGGCGCGACCCCGATGCGCTTCCCCCGGGAGAGCCGCTGGGCCGACTTTGCCCGTAGGTAGCAGGCGCAGCTGCGGAGCCGCTCGGGGTCTGGAGGGGAGGGACCGGAGCACCGATGTGACCCTACTCTCCCATTCACCCCGGGGCAGAAAACGCAGCCCACACGTGGGAGGTCCGGGCAAACGGTCACCTATGAACTTCGGAGGCAGCTTGGCCAAGAGGGAGGAGGGGGAGCCACGTTCTGTGGACAGCGAGGAGCACCAGCCTGAACACTGTGTCACGTGTCCCGGACAACTGGCCTCCATCGGGGCCTGTCGCCAGCGGCAAGGGAATGACGTCACGATGGAGTGGGGACCCCTGGGGCCTCTACATGGCAAGGTGAACTTCAGAATCCTGACCTCTGAGTAGTGGGGAGCGATTAAAGGGCTTAACTCTCCTGGGGGAACTCTCTGGGCTTCATTCAGGATGGATTATACTGCGGGAAGATTGGAGGCCAGGACACTAACCCAAAGTTCCTGCGACTGCCCTACAGAGAGGTTCCAAGTCTGAGCGGGGACCCAGAAAAACAGGAGCAGCTGCGGGAAGTATCAAAGAGATAAAATAGCAGGACTCGGCTGCCGTAAGGCGTTAGCAAAAGGGAGAGGAGAGCTGAGACCATTCTCAGGTTTGAGGAGGAGCAAATAGCAACACGAGCAACTCCACCTTGAACGTGGGCAAAGGGGAGAGAACGGAGCAGGCGGGCGGCCACCTGAGACCCCCAGAGCTTCCGGTGGATGAGGGGCCCCAGTGGAAGTGGCGGTGGGACAGGCATGTCCTTTTAATTTCCAGAAGACCTCGCTTTGACCTGGACAAGCCCCAACTGCTAGAGCTTAGCTTCTCCCGTGTGACAATCAGATAAAGGCCATGTGCCGCACATGATACATCGTTAAAAACGTGTATAAATATAACGCGTAAGGCAGTTATTTCCCCATAACCAAGTGTGCTTGTAGATGAAGCTGAAGCTACTTGAAGGCCACACGGCAAGACTGGGGCCGTGTTTACGTTTTAATCTGAGGCAATAGGTTGGCAAGCGACGATAAGCATGACTGACCCCTATAAGTCAGCCCACGGTGGACCCCAAAAGGTAAACCTGTCACCCAGCGAGGCAGGGCGTGAGGCAGCCTCGGTGGGAATGGGAGCTTAGCCCATGAGTAAGCTCTGAATTATCTCTGTTTGCTTCAGCTACCCCTCAGACTTCCCTCATGAGGCATCACTTGTGCCCACTTGGTCACTGTTTATCCAATACTTTCTCCTTTTTTGGCAATCATGGCTAAATCTTTGCCCCTACTCTCATGGTTTAAAATTTTTTGTTTAAAATTTTTGTCTGTAACATTTGAGGCTTATTCCTTCAGGGCTGTGGTGTGAAAAAAAGGAATACATTTTTGCCCCTTCCGACTTAGCTAGAAATAAGCCCTACGTTCCCTGTTGAACCCGAAGGCATCTGCCCGGTCGTGAGGACGTAGGGGCCGTCGGCTCTGCTCGCCGTCCCTGCGCCGCCCGCTCTTAGGGAAACACCGCTGAGGAGCGACCGCGTGGGCGCGCAGTGCAGCCCGGCCAAGCGCAGCCAGTGCAGCCTGCTCTCCACGGGCCTCCCGTGGCCTCCCTCCCTCCCGCCGCCTCTTGGAAGCCCCGGAGTCTGGTGTTGTCCAGGCCGGGCTGCCAGGTATTGTGGGAGCCCGAACAGGCGTTCAGTTCTGTGGTCTCTCTTCACGCCCAGACCGAGGTGCAGCTCAGCCCCGTGCTCTGTGACCCCTGCACTACTCCCTCTTCTCCTGTTTCCCTCCCCTCCCCTTGGTCCTTTCCACAAAACAAAGCTTTACTCTCTGTGAGAGGCTGTGTAAGCCACGGCTCTCATGATGCTTATTTATAAAAATGAATAGAGCCATTGAGTCATTTAATTTACCGTCGATTAAATGCCTACTAAGTAACAGGCACAGTCCCAGCGGCCTAGAATGAACAAAACAGAGGCAGCCCTGCTGTCGCGGGGCTTATGCGCTAATGCGGAGCGGGCGTGCTACCAGACAGGTCAATGCACGACAGGGCGGGTGACAGTGCAATCCAGGAAGCAAACTAGGCCGGTCTGCACGCCCGTCAGGTGCCGTGGGAAGCACGGCAGGTATCTGGAGGGAGAGCGTTCCAGGTGAGAAAGCAGGGAAGGGCAGCGTGGAGGGCGCCACCTCTGACAACAAGCAGGGAGACGTGAAGTGCCATCGGACACGTACTGGGCGCAGCGTCAGGCCGTCCACACTGCTCTAGACTCTGGGTGTCGTGCTGACCAAGAAGGAAAGCAATGTAGGGCCTTGCTGTGACTTGTGCTGTCATATGCAAGTATAATGACACACTTTAATATGTGAATGCCATGCCCCACACCGGCTGTGTAGGGAGACGAGGGCAGAAACGGGGGTCAGGTGGCCCTCACAACCCTGCAGGCGAGTGACGGTGCTTGTCTGCCCACGGGTTCAGGGGGGCAGGGGTCGAAGACGTGAGAGCTGTGGTATTCTGGGTGGGACGTGGGAATGTCCTGGGTAAAATTACTTTCCGAAGTTATTTCCCCGTAACCTCCATGTAAATCAGCGTCGCACGACTGCCGCCACAGCTGACGCCGACTTCATCAACGGGAGGGAAGCGGAACAGCCGCCCCGGGTCCCCGCTCTTCAGTGCCCCGGGCCTCGGCCGTCGGAACAGGCGTGGGGCAGAGCGGACCCGACGGCTGGGCAGCGAGCTGGGCAGAGGTGCAGAGACCCGGACTGCGGACACAACCGGAGCCCTCCAACACCGGAAGCTGCATCCTGCAGAAAACGTACAAGCTATTCGGTGCTGCTGGGAAGCACGGCCCGAGAAACAGGGCAGGAGCGTTCCGGAAAGATCTTTTGCTTCAGAGCAGGCAGGAACCTCAGAAGGGGCTGTGCGGCGGGGGTGCAGTGAGGCCTTCATTCTTAAACGAAGCCCCTTGCAGGGCTTCGCTGAGAGCATCGATGATGGAGCGATGGTTGGGTTGGAAAAACGGTCCTTTCCAAACGTATGAGATGCAGATTCTCAAAAACTAATGTGCAATGCCTGTGTTGTTGTTCCCCCACTAAATGTCTGTGTCGTTCCCCATCCCCCTCCGGCACCCACCCTCCCCTGTAGTCTGTGCAAAACGGACACCAGGGCTTAGTGGACCGGGAGGACCAGGACAGTGCAGCTTGTCCCGACCGCGCTCTGATCGTGTGGGACTCAGCGCGCGCCCTCCCGCCCCCCCGAGCACACGTTTAATCCAGTGACGGCAGGAGCGCGTGGAAGGGCCGCAGCATTTGGTCTCACACGCTGGCTAAATGCTAGGGTGTTTCCCAGTGAAACGGAGGGGCGAGCGTTTGGGTAATCCGGTATTTTCTGATTTTTACTTAAGACTTACTTTTCTGTTCTACTTGGCTCTGCCGTACCCGACTGAGGCCAAGAACAATTAGGACATAAAGAGGGTTTTGAAAATATTTAAACTGAATTCACAAAGTTAAAGGTAAGTGGACGTTACAGATTTAGAAGCCAAGCTGTGAGTAAGAAGTGAAATACATACCATAACATGATGCCCTTGAAATTTCCTACTGTAACAGCAATCATGAAAATCCCAAGTCTCACAAAGCCAAATGCAATCCTGAGCACCTGACGAAAAGGCACCACACTCAACACAGCGTAATCTTCATTTCTGTAATGCTGACGTAGGGAATGGCAGCATTAACCAGTTAGAACATTCCAGTTACTGTATTGCAAAATGATTTCACCGGCCATGATCCAGTCTGACTGTTTGTGTTCTTCCTTTAGCACAAGCGCAAACCTGCCCCCGACGAGGCGCGGCGGACCGTGGCATCAAACGCGGGCGCTTCCAGCAGGGTCCGACCCAGGCAAATGGGCAGGGCAGCGTCACGTTTGAAAGAGCTCTTCTTTGTGTCACGTGATGACAAGTGAGGACATTACAACACTTACGGGGTGTGTGTCTAACAGGAAATGCAGATGGTTTGGGCAAACACACTGAATTTACACTCCAGACTCACCCACATCCGTCCACGCGGTCATCCTGGAGGCTTACGTACATGCTTCCCTTTACACCGTGTCTCCCTCCCCCCCGTCATTTCTGGGCTCTCTCCTCATTCATGTGTCCTGTATCTGATCTGCAGTTTTAAGAATAAGATCCGTGGAGCAGCAGTGTCTTACAGTGGATTTGACTACACGACACAACCCACACTCCTGGGCAAATAGAGGCTGGTAGAGACAATGAACTAATGTGACAATGAATTCAATCTTCAATATAAAAAAGTCCTGAAATGTTTCTAACACGAGCGCAATCTCAAGAGAGCTGCCGAGGTCCTGGCTTGGACAAGCTCCCAAACCAGCCCAGGTGCCCCTGCGGGTCACCTACGAAAGGCGGGGACGCGCTGTTCGGCGTCGGTCTGGGGACTGGCGCTGCTAACCAAGAAAGAGTACAGGTCCGTAAAAGCTCTGCTCTGAGACCCAATTTTCTAAGCACATTAACCTACTAAGTGACCGACTTAGATTTCCCGGCTGTTACGGTATTGGGGGTATGGGGAGGCCCGTAACGTACCGAAGGCTCTACGAGAGACAGGAACCTGGTACGGCACCCAGGCTGCATCGCAGAGACATGAACTCGCGGTTCGCACCGGAATCCCGTGAATCCCGGCCGTGTGACGGCAGCACTGCCCTCCCCGAGCTCGTCAGCATGGCGTGCCGTCCCGGTCCTGCCCGCGGCCTTGTCATCTCCGTCTCACGGGAACTGCCCGAGCAGAGGGCGGCGCTGGGCCCTCCCAAAGGCTGAGCGCCCGCCACTGCCTCATGCGCTCGGCCGGTGCTGCACGCGCAAGCCTGGCGCACGGGGCGCCGCTCCGGCCGCTCGGCAGCCAGCACGGGCGCCTGCAGCCACCTGGTGCCTGCGGGTCTCTGGGCGAGCCGCCCCTAGGGCATTCGGCCTCACGGGGAAGGCGGTGCAGTGGGGCACAGTGAAGGCTCATGTTATGCCCCTGTCAGGGTGGCGGGATGGGGACTAGACTTTTTTGTCTTTTTTATTGTTAGTTTTCAGTTTCTAGTCATGTTGATATAATATTTGTTCCCTCACCTTAAAAACGAATGTGTCGGTCGTAAGAGCTTATTTCAAACCGTGTCCATCCACAGCAGACAGCCCCGCAGTGACGGCCCATGGTGACGGCCCACGGTGACAGCCCCGCGGTGACGGCCCACGGTGACGGCCCCACAGAGACGGCCCCATGATGATGGCCCTTTCCATGTCCCTCTCGCAGCACAGAGTTGCTGAGATGGCCCAAGGCTGCAGAGCTGTCCTGTCCTGACCCTTATTCTGAAAGACAACGCACTCACATGCTCGGCTTCTATGCCACCCCATAGAAGTCCTCCATCTGCATCTGCTTCCCTTTCCGTGGATTGATCTGTGCCCGTAAATTCTATTTTTAGTAACACACACAGCGCTACATTTCGTAAGCAAGAACTATAGGTGATATTTTTATTAGCCGAGTTAACATGCCTTTAGTTGGGAGGATGTTGGTAGAAAGAATTAAAGGAAATTCAGCCGATGAAAACTTAAGTATAAAATGTTAAGGACACACATTTTACTTGCTTACTTAATGTGAAATGGTATTGAACAGAGATTTCATTAAATCCCAAATGCCGTTATGCATTATTTAATACTCCTGTGTGAACGGTGCCAGAATATTCCACCGTATTAGAAAAGTTCAGCTAAACTTAAGGCGTGAGCTGCCTGTGTTCTTGGCGCACAAAGCTCTTCGCCACTGACTCGTGTGAGCACACTTGTCCTCACCCGTGTGCAAGGCAGCCGGCGTGGCGCGGAGTGCGTGGGCCAACGGCAGAGCCAGGCTGGGAATTCTGGAACCGCGTCCTGATGGCATCAGTGCTGTCCCAGGCAGCTCTACCCCTGCGTTCCAGACGTGGCTAGCTAGCTCCAGCCCTGAATTATTGCCGTAGCGACGGATAAGATTTCGGGGTGGAAAGGCTTCATCTATGTCCCCACTGACGTGGTGATGACAAGGCTTCTCAACTACTCCCAAGCTATGAATGAGTCCTAACAGAAAGCCTGGAATGAAGACAAATTCCTCCAGAGTTTAAGCTTTATTAGAAATACTTCCCGGCATGATGACAGATGTCCACCCCAACCCCCAGCGGCCTGTTCTGTGACCTGTGTGCAGGGCATGGAGCGTCAGTTGAGCTCATTTCAGTAAATGTTTACTGAGGACCCCCCATGCTGCACAGAGCCTCCGGTGACATGAGAACAGACGAAGATAGAGCCACCGGTGACACCAGGAAAGACGAGGATGACCCCGTGCATGGGCACTCGTGAGGACACGCTGGTGCTGCCCATCGGTGTGACAGGGACGGGGGGGGGCCCTCTCCACGGAGCCACAGTCCCTCTGCTGGGCTGTGGGAGCTCGGGCGGAAGGAATCCCTTCCCCCTGCTAGTGACCATAGCACCTTTGACTGGCACCTTCGCCACACGTGTAGCACTATGGCAGCGAAGCAAAAGGCACTGACGATGACTGTCAGATAACAGTTTTCACGTGTCCCGAAGGACGCAGCTCGATCAGAAGAGTGAAGGAAACGCAGCGGGTAAGGAAGAGCCTTCCACCTGGATGTCCCGACCATCACACGTTTCGTCGCCCAGGAAAAAGCAAGTCAGTGACATCAGTTGGAATCTTGGCACGTGTGGTCACAGCCCGTGGCTGTCCGTACACCATCTGCAGCTCCAACGAGGGGCGGTGCTTATGAGACCGGAAATGAGCACAAGCCAGCAGCAGCCACCCAGTCTGCGACAATGGGAGGCATGTGGGCCACACGCCCAACCATCCCGCAGCCCTGCTTTTCCCACCGTGAGTGGAGCAAGGCCTCTCTCCCACGCCCCGCTAGTTCGCAGCCAGGCACTCAACGTGGCCCAAGGGGAAGGGGTTACAGAAATGGTAACTGAGCAGGAAAAGAGTCTCAAACACAGAACAAGCTCGTAGGCTCAGGCAGGGCGGGCCCCTCGGCTGGCTGAGGGCTGCGAACGTGTCGGAACCACACGGAGCAGAGGCCTGAAGGGGGGCCCCGGTCCCGTCAGCGGGAGATGAGCTTGGGGTCTTACACACCTGCAGGAGAGGGGGCCAACATGGCACAGAGGACAGGAGGGTGGGGACACACAGATGCCTGTCACAGAAGAAGGGGGTGATTTCAGCACACCCAACGCTCCTTTGAAAAAAAATGACTGATTATAGTTACATCTCCCCAGACCCCAGGAGAGAAGCTTCTAGAAGTAGGGGTCTTACATGTTTGTTTTCTGAATGTGTGGCTATCAGACGCCCCACTCAGACATAACGCAGGTTTGTGTGTCCTACTCTGACCACGCACGCTGACACGCTGGGGGTAGGAGCAGGTCCGAGACTTGTTCGGGGGCGACCGCGTCATATTAAGAAAGTAATGCTGTTTCGGTTCTTCCACGCGTCCTTGCAGTCTAGATGAAACGTCCGTGTCACCGTCTTTGCTGTGCCGGCACTCCAAACGCCTTGATTAGATCAGCGGGAATAAAGATGCAACTGCAGGTGGCAGCCCCGCGCGTCTCGCTGCTCAGACTCCGCCGCCCCTTGCCCATGCGCGGGGCGCCGCCAGCACTCCCCTGACACGCGGGGCCCGGTGCCCTCGGCTGGCCACGTCGTGACTACAGCAACTGCTGAATCGTCTTTTCTTTTTCCTGACCCAAGACGGTCCACGCACCGCCGTCACTAAATTGTGTTCCTGCCTGTGGGACACGCCCTCCTTCGTCCACAAATCTAGTTTAGCAGAGACTTCCAGTCTCCCCTAACCAAAGCCTGCCTCCCACGGTTATCTACTAACTTTCCGTGACAGCTTCTGGCAGCAAGAGGGAAAGGTGGAAAGCACAGAGCCAAGGGAGAGCCCTGCGCCCCGGCAGCGCCCCGCAGCGCCCCCGCAGCCCCCGCCCACGCAGCGGCCCCACAGCTCCCGGCAGCCCCCCG
>PVJL010008726.1:0-64075 GCA_004026885.1 Lyroderma lyra
AAAAAAAAATTATTTTGAGACTAACCGCTTTTCTAACCATACTTCTCTGGATATAACCTAGTTTGGCTAAGTTCCTTTTAAAAGATCAATCCCAGAAGTGAACATGGCACTCCTTTGTTCAACAAACACTTGCTGGATGCCTTGGTCAGGCCCTAGAGACAGAAATGAATCCACCAGGCCTGGCACAAAGTCCCGCTGAGGAGACAGTCAAACCAAATCACTGGGAGAAGGTGCAGGGAGTGCTCTGAGGAAGAAAACCTGGGAGCATGGAATGGGTTTGCCTGACACTCTAGGAGAAAATTCCAAAAAGTATCCTTGAGGATACAACTTTTAAGCTGAGACATTATGTTCTTTTTAAATAGGCTAGGTTTTTATTAGCTTCTCTGGCAGCCTATCACACTGGTGACATACTGAGATTGAAATCAAGTAAAATCCTTAAACTTTTTTAAACATGTCTCTCTCCACCCTGTATGTGTGCAATTCAATTTGAGGACCTAAGTACAGAATTTGACACTTATCCTTATCAGATTTCTTCTTGTTAAGACTGAAGGCTTTGATTTCCCGATTTTCCTGTCCAATTTCTTAGCTATCCTTCAACCTACAGTCACTCAAAAACCATCAGGCATGCCTTTGAAGTTGTCAGCTGGTCATTAAGAAAAGTAAAGAGCAGAGTCCCTGGAGAGCTCTCTTCAGGTTCTATCAATCCAGTCATCGGCACTGTGAGAATACAGTTATTCAACCAGCCATGAACCTACCACAGTTAATCCAGGGACTTTCAAACTCTTTTCTTTGGTAAGGAAAGTTCTCTGTCAGACAAAATGCAGCAGATTTTCAATATATGACTAAAAACAGATAGCAGAGGAGCTGCCCTAGGTGAAGCAGGTGGAGAGAGTCACTCTCTGCTCCACTGGACCACTTAAGAAGGCTTAGTGGCACCAAATGTCCATGAAGCCCTCTTTGAAAACCAGCCATCTTGCCCTCAAGAATCTCATGAGAGATGGTATCCAATATTTTAAGGAAATCAAGAGACGGTCTATCCAACTAGGACAGTGGTTCTCAACCTGTGGGTCACGCCCCTTTGGGGGTCGAAGACCCTTTCACAGGGGTCGCCTAAGACCATCGGAAAACACATATCAGATATTTACATTATGATTCATAACAGTAGCAACATTACAGTTATGAAGTAGCAACGAAAATAATTTTATGGGGGTCACCACAACATGAGGAACTGTATTTAAGGGTCATGGCATTAGAAAGGTTGAGAACCACTGAACCAGCAGGTCCAGCAAGTCAAGAAGACACAGTGGTCACTTTGGGGTATGATTTATTCACAATGAATCAACTGATAGTCCTTCATGAGAACTAACCATCTATTTAGTATTTCATTCTAGTATTTTATTTCACAATCAGAATCTACCGCTCCCTCCCCTTTTAAAACTAGGCTTATTTTCCTATCTTCATCTTCTGGCATTTTTTTTATTCTCATTTCGGAAAGATTGCAATCAGATTCAAGATCATATGGGAAATTTTTCGCATCCTAGGACATTGTTGGGGCCTAGAAACTTGAGCACTACTAGATTATAAATTTCTTGAAGGTAGAGACCATTCTTATTCATCTTTGTTTCTCAAGAGCCTAGCATAGCACCTGGTATATAACTACTAATAATACAAAAATAATGTTTAAATAATTAGGTTGTTAGTCTGTTAGTTGTTTAAAAACACTGAAGTCCTCTCTTGCAACTTTCTCACCTAGTTTGTATTTCAACTCTTGCCCATAGAGAAGCAAATTATGAGTTGAGTGTTTTGACTTTCTCCTTCTTGTCACTTCACTAGGTACCCTGAATAATAAAATAAGCAGCTAGTGGACCAGGACACAGGGAGAAAATTAGAAGTAGCCTTTGCCCTGAAAAAGTCTGCCCAGGCCTGGTCTACAGTAACTTAAGTTTCCCATTACCGTCTCATACAAAAACCAGCAACTCTGGACAAAAAGTTCATTATTAATAACTGTAAGATTCCAATGTTTCAGTATTATAATCTTCTTTATAGATAATGACTTTCTTAGAAAAAAAAATACTAAAGATTGAATTATTTAGTAAATGTGTAAAATGTTTTGACTCTTCAAACTGTGGAACTCAACTTCAGGCAGTATGTACTCATTTTTATTCCGACCAAGAGAGTATGTCAGTGCCTCCTCCACACCACCGCCAATACTTCACATTCTTTAAAGAAAAAAACCACACACTTCGCCAATGTGTGGTGCCTCATTTGTTAACTTACATTGCTCTGATTACTAAAGAAGTTGAATAGTTTTCATGTACTTATTCATCATTTGTATTGTTTTTGTAAATTACTTTTTTTTTTGGTCTTTTGCCCAATTTTCCCCTTCAGATATTCACATTTTTATTGTTTTATAGAAGCTCTTCATATATTTAGTAATATTAATTCTTTTGTCACATGTTGCAAACATTTTTCCAGCTTACCATTTCAATTTTAACTTTATTTATGGTGATTTTTCACATACAGGAGGTCTGTTTTATTTTTCTCATGTGATCTACCAATTCAAGTTTTCTTTTATAGTTTCTTTCTTTGGTGTCATGTTTAGAAAAACTTTCCCAAGTCCAAGATTACATAAAACTTTCCCATATTTTATGCAGACACCTTTCTGGATTTATTTTTTAACGTTTAAATGCTTAATTCATTTGCAGTTTATTTAGGTGTACGACATAAAGGCAGGATTGTAGTTATTTTGTTCCAAATGGTCAGCCAGCATTCCCAGCACCATTTACTGAATTAATGTGTCTTTTCTCCATCGATGGGAAAGGCTTCCTTTGTCGTATACACCATGCGTCTCCACTCCGGGATAACAAACTCAGCATGTCCACAACTGAAATGCATGATCTTCCCCTCTTCTCTAGTGTTCTCCAACTCTGTGAATGACTATTTTGTTTATTATGTTTTCATGTCAAGAACTTAGTTATTCCTTACCCCTGCCTTCTCCATCACCACCTCTCTACCTACCCCATCCCCAACACACACATATCCAATCCCTAAATTTTAGTCAATTTCCTCTCTAAAATATAGCTGTAAACCATCATTTTATCACCCAATTCTATCACCATGGCTGTAGTCCAAAATGCCATTTTATCTCTCCTGGACTGCAACCGCCTCCTCACTAGGCCCCCAAATCCACTCGTGGTTCCTCCAGTACATTCAATACAAACAAGGTCATGCCACTTCCCTACTTTCATCCTCTGATGGCTTCCATCACTCTTAGAACAAAGCCTAACATTACCTAGGCCTGTGTGATCTGGCTGCTGACTACCTCCACCTCATGCCACACCTCAGCCTTGGCACAATTTCCAGACACACTGGCCATCTCTTCTTTCCTTGAAGGCTCCCAGCTGCTTTCCATCTCAGAGCCTTCACATGTGATGTTCCTTCTATGTCTCATGCTAATCTTCTCCCTGTTGCACCCCAATTCCTCTTCCCACATACATGCCTACCTAACTCCTGATTATTTTTCAGGGTCCAGCTTACATATCATCCCCTCAAAGAAGCCTTCAGCAACCCACCTTACTACATTAGTTTCCCCTACAAAAATGCCTTTGTTGCACCTAGTACTTCTCCAATGTGGCACTTATGATGACATCTCCCTCAGGTGGCAGCTCCAGTAGCTCAGGTCAGTGCCCAACTTGTTCACCAAAGTTTCCTCAGCACCTGACAAAGAGCAAGTCACACCACTGTGTGTTTGACCATACAGTCAGTGTCACACAGTCCTCAGTCAAAGGCACTGCCCTTCTGTCTGAATTCCAATCATTACAAATATACTCTTCCTCCTAAGTCTGTAGCCATAGCTTAAAAGAACATTCTTTGATAGGAAATTGTAGGTTCCGCCTGGAGAACCCATCACTATTTCTGATTCCACCCTTAAATGCATTCACAATTTCAACTTTTTGCTCAGAAAGTACTCCCAGGTGTACAGATCCTGGAGCCTAGGATCAGCTGTCTGCCAAATGTGTCCTGACATTCATTTGTTCTTTCCTTCATTCATCCAACAGATACTGATTGCTCACCACTGGTGCACAACTGAGCCTCATAACTGAAACTGTATTTTCATTATTCTCCTCCTATATAATTATCTCTCCCACACCAATTCTACTTACCAATCATTCGCTTTTCCATGAGAAAACTGCTGTCACCACACAGAGTCTGTGTCAGTTCAATTAAAAGCGAAGAAACGTTAGATTTTAGTAGTCTGTGCTGCTTCATCACAATCAGGTACCACACAGCATCCTGAAGACTCCTTTGTCTCACTGAACTATCGCCGACAGCCCCCATCCTGCAGCCAGTTCCCCCAGTCTGAGCCCAGGTCAGTAGAGAAGAAATGCAGGCCCAACAGCAGCATAGCCCAACACACACACACACACACACACACACACACACACACACACACGGGGACTGCAACCTCAGCTATCCTTAGTAACTCAGCTCCCATCAACGTTATGAAAACTGCTTTCCAAAAGCATCAGAATGCAATCTTGCGCTGTGACTGGAAGAAGTTTGAGAACCACAAGTCTAGGAGTATAAACCTTCCGAAAGGGCTTGGCAACACCTAAAGCACACTGCCCACAGAGGGCCGCTCCCGTGCTGTAGCGACCACACCCCCCGCCAGATCTTTTTGTTCCTGGAGCCCAGCTCCCACCTTTGGTGTCCCAGCTCAGTGAGACCAGCTCTCTCTTCTCCTGACATGCCAGAGGTGTAAGAGTAGGCTGACCAGACGTACCATTTTAAAGGGTCAGAAAACAAGCGTTCTGTCCCATTTCAAACTGTACATATGGTCAACCCACTGACGCCTTGAATTTAGCACAGGGAGACTAGGCTGACCATAAGTACCACTTGAAATGGGACAGTACCCTTGTTCTCTGTCCTGTTAAAAATGGGAAGTCTGGTCAGCATAAAAGGGGGTCTTCAAAGTGGCAGCCTGCCTTTCAGAGATTTCTGGCCTAGACTTCCAGACATAGCTGCAGCCACTCCTCCTTTTCCTTGCACAAAGCCTCCCTGAATCCCAACTCTGCCACCGTCTGTCTGTGTCCTCAGCCGCAGCACCACCTTTGCCCCATAGTGAGGCTTTCCAGTCTGGAAGTAGGGAACCCCAAAGGCATTTTCAGTTAAGAATGGACTAGAGATTTTCCGTTACTTATCACAAAGTTTGTTTTGATCTTCTATATATTATTTAATTAAGAACTAAGTGATCAGTTAAATATCTATGTACTTTAAGAACAAAATTATTTAATGTTTTAAATTCAACTGCAAAACCCAATCATTCTATGTAGCTCTACCACATTGTAACCATAAGTGCTGACAAGGGTGACATGAAGAGTGCATGGCAGGTGACTCGTTTTACTGCCTTTGAAAGGAAGCACTCCTCTGCATCCCTTCACTCTTTTCTACGATAAATAAGTCAAGGTCACATACTGTTTATTACAATAACCAATAACATTGGCTCTTTGACAAGTGCCAACCCAGTGTCAATAAGGACTTGGAAAAATAAAGACTCCCCAGGCCACTGTTATGTCTTAATAAAAGGCTTCAGACTGGCGGGGAGCACGGGAGTGCTGCACATTTTTTATTAGTCCAGTATAGTTGGCTGGAAATCAGCGTGTTTTTCTCACTTCCATTAACAAACTCCAGTTCATTACTTGGCTCTTTCAGCAGCAGCTCCTAAAAAGAAATCATTTCTCCTCAAGTGCGTACGCACTCGGCCCGGAGTTGGAACGCACGCTGGTTGCGGAGCCAGCCTCAGGGTATGACTGCAACTCGCAAAGCCCAGGACGTCTAACCAATGAGAACACCCCATACTTAAGTCTGTACTCAGCCTCTAGGAGCGACATTAGAAAACATATTTAAAAATTACTTTGGCAACTACATTTTAACTTGCCAGTTACAATTCTGGCAACTTTAGAAAATGCTCAAAAGGAGTTGTCTTGACATAACACACCTCCACCTTAAGGCACAACTCGAGAGGAACTTCAGGGTGGATGTTGGGCTAGAAATAGTAGGGACCTGGAGGCAGACAGCCTGAATTTGATGCCTGACTCTAATTGTTACCACTTGCGTGACTATGGGCAGGTCACTTAACCTTCCTGTGCCTCAGTTTCCTCATCTGACAAATAGGTGGTGTTACTTTGACTCTGTAGTACTGGATTCCATCTTCTATTCTTTCATTAATTGCATATCTAAAGGCCAAACTGGGGATTTCTGTGCTAACACACACATAACTATGTATTTATTTTCATTGTCATGTTTTGCTTCTGCTTGAAGATCATACCTGTAAACTGAGGATTAGTAATAGCACAGAAATATAAAACAGGCAGAAGGCAAAATAGTTTTGGCTGATGGGTCTCAGGTAAGGTTTTGTGGCATTGAGTGTGATACCAAGTTCACAGCACTGCATGGTATAGAATACTTAATAATAAAAGAAAATATTTACAATGTATTAAGTGGGGAAAAGACAAGTTGGAAAATTGTGTGTATATCTGTGTGCAAATACATACATATGATTCAAAATTATGCATAAAAATATTGAAAGATATGCACTGAAATATATGTAACTGTGTTTAGTAATAGGTTGAAAGATTAGTGACATTTTCCTTCTCTGTCCTTTTCTGAACCCTCCAAAATTTCTAAAATTAACTAATAAATCTTAAAATCAGAAAAAAGGATTTTTTCACAAAGACATTTTTTTCCCAGAAAACAATGTTCCTAATGCAGTTGTATTACATATAAAATCTGTGAAAAGCTAATACTGATTTGGCATTTAGGATGTGCCAGTCATCATAGTAAGTGTATTACATAAATCCTCATTTAGTCCTCACACTTTATGATGTAGATATTATTCTGACCCCATTTTGCAGATGAAAAAACCTCAAGCTATTCATGCAAAGTCAGACAGCTGGAAGCTGGTGGGGCCCCAGGTATGAACCCAGAGGATCTGACTCCAGAACTCTCTCTCTCTCATGTGCTGGCCACTAGGCTTCCTGCCTCCATCCACAGTGCTTCCCAAAAACCTAACCTTTTTTCTTCTTTTTTTTCTTGCTTTTTACAATTCCTACGTTCTTTGTGACTCTCACCCTTTGGGGAGGGGGGTGAAAATAGACAATGTGTGCACCTCTTGCATGAGATGAAAATCAGGCATTCAGTATCTCTACTTTAAATACACACACCTTCCCAAAGAGGACGTGGGAACATGCAGAACCCAGCAGGGTCTAGCACTGACCACTGGGCAAAACCCCCGTGCCCCCATTATGGGCTCTCATAGCACAGTGAACCTCTCCTTCTGAACCCTGTCACAGTTGTATTTCACATTTGCTCGTTATCTGATTGCCAACTACGTGCCTGGTACTATTCCGAGCACTTTGCATGTATCCCTTTTCTCCCCACCATTATTGTCCCCACTATACACATAGGGAAACTGAGGCCTAGAGAGGTTTAGAAACTTGCCCAAGGTCGCAGAGGTAGTGGGTGACCAAGCTGGGGTGTGACTCTGGCTCTAGAGTCACCACTCTTGAATAAATGAATGAATGAATGAAAGTATATTCTCCATTTTCTAAAAAGAAAAACCAAAACAAACTATCTCTTATTAGGATTGTTTAACGTTCTTTCTGTAGAGCCTGAATATTTCTCATAAATCATATTTCTAATATTTTTACATTTTTATTGCTATTGTGAATGAGATTTTTAAGTTTCTATTTCTGACTTGTTATTTGGAATGCTCAAGAAAATTGTAGATATTAACATGTTTGTGACTTTTGTAAATTTACTGTCCCATTAACTGCAATCACTTTAGTTGATCCACCATCATTTTAGCTACATAATCTCTTAATTTCTATAAATAATCATGTTGTTTGCTCTTTCCACATGGAGATACGATCTTTATTTCATGTTGCCCAACTACATTATCAGGCCCTCCCAAAGAGACATTAAATAATAGTTAGAGCTGGCATCCTGTCCTCTATTTTATTGGAGATATTCCCAGTGACTCAGCATAAAATATGATGCTGACTTTTGGCTTACTCCTTCCACCACGTTAAGGAACTAGCCTTCAAGTCTCTATCAGGAACCAACGCTGAATTTCATCATTAAATAGCTTTTCAGTGCTTAGGTAATTACAACGTTCCTCATAGCTCTGTATGACAAATATTATTAATGGGTTTCATATCATCAAATTGTATTTTCTATTCTGTTTCTACTTGGTCTGACTGTAAAGATTTTTTTAATATACCAAAAGTAAAATTAACTAACTTTAATTTTTATTTTGTTTTATTTTTATTTAAATTTAATTAGAAATTTTAAAACTACATCCATAGATATTCACTGCCTGTCTTCAGTGTCTTTCCCACCATCACCTCAGGCCCATCTACCCTCTGTGACACCAACAGAGCCACTTTCTAAATCACAAATATGGCTCTTTCTCTCTTACACTCAGGAATTTGCTACACCTCTGTGTTTCCTGTATGATAAAGTACATACCTCTTAGCATAATTATTATCCTTTATAATATGGCCCCCAACTACCTTTCAATCTTTATTGCAACCATTTTGATTCCAAAATGCCCCTCCTTTGTGTGACTCCTTTCCTCATGATTCTCCGGGAAGCTCCTTCCTTACTTTCTTCATTAATACAACTGTTTGCTTTCTTGGGCCAACAGGACTGCCACCTCTTCTATGGTCCTCCCCAGTCCTCCCCACCACTTCATCCTTGCTTCTGCTCTGTCCCCAGAGCGCCAAGTGCAGACCCCTGTCATGGGACCCGCCACAGCGCTTCCTGTGCGTGGATACCCTTTCAGAGCAGGAGACAGCATACTTCGACGGAGGGTCAGCCGGCAAACATTTTACGATTTCCAGGCCATCTTTTATCTCTTGCATTTTTGTCCTGATATTTTAGTAATGTAAAAACCATTCTTCACTCAATACCCATTAAAAAAAAAAATACAGACCACCAGCTATGGGCCATAATTTGCCCCCGCGCAGTTTAGAGGTTCATTTTTCCCACTAGACTGTAAGCTACCTGTGAGTGGGGGGTGACCTCTAATTTATCTTTATGTTCCCCAGCTTCTGGGACATAGAGGTGTTCAAATCATTGGCATCTGTGGACAATTTCCTCAAACCCTGAACAATCTCAACAAAAAGTCATTTTGCATTTTGAATCTCCTAGGCATCTGGGCACTGAAAATAAGCCCTATGCCTAGGTGAAAGGGGAAGATGATTTTTGCCTCATTTAGTAAGAAAAACTATGATGTTCAGTCCAAGAGCCTCTCCCTCCCCAAGTGCAGAAAAAAAACGCTTCTGTGAGCAAGTCTGATGGCTCCTTGGGGCCCCATACAGAACATAACCTCAGCTAAGTGCAGCTTTACAGTTTCTCATGGCAGAAAATCCTCTAGACTTGTCACGCTGTTCTGAACACTTGTCAGGTATCCAGCCCAGCTATCGGTGATTCAGTCACTGCCCATCTCACCACAGCTGGGGAGAAAGCATTTCTCTAAGTCATTACATGCCAGAAAAACTTTGGCAGTTTTGGGCATTGTAACTAGCACTCTGCTCCTTGGTTCTCCCAACTAGAAATGCTCCAGAAAGGTGACGATTACCCTTCTCAGGTTAAGAAGTCAACATGGTTAAATCGTGAGAGATGAGCAGCACTTTACTGGCGTAATCACTGCCTTTACTTCGGGAACTGAATGCCTGGCTTGCTGGGGCTCCCAACAGCATGAGCTGCTGAGGAATGGGAGGAAGCCAGCCGCAGTGAGCCACTGCTAAGGAGGAAATAGCCTTCGCACACCTACTCTGTGAGGCAGGAGTCCAGTCCAAGTCTGCCATGGAATGAGGAAGACTGGAGGCTAATTCCACTCATAACTACATCAGGCAGGCCTACTGGGCCCAGAGAAGCAAAGCAGCAGAAGGTCCAGACAGTGTCAATCTTCAAGCCAGGCAGTGCTTTTGCACATTCATTTAGAGCAGGAGCTTGACCAACATCAAACTTTCCCTGCCCACCCCCGTACACACACACACACACACACACACACACACACACACACCCCAAAGCTGGCCAACAGCTGGACGTGCAGTCCAGATCTCCCCCTACAGGCTGGTGTTCAAGGAAGAACTCCAGGTCCAGTAGGCCAGAGTGGGTCACTTTGCAGGGGCAGGTTACACCCAGCACAGCCTCGTTCCTGGGGCACTAGGTGGGTTTCAACAAAACTAATCCCAAGCCCCACTTCCTAGTGGAGGTGAGGTATCTCATGTGCTCCACGATGGAGAGGAGGGCACCCTGAGAGGGTCAGTGAAATCTCACCTTCCCTAAACAAAATCAGCAGCCCTGAAGGACGAGGTCATATGACTAGTCACATAGCGGACTTGGCTTCCTACACATTAGTTATCCCCAAGAGAGTCCAAAATTTCACACGTAGAAGCTCCTAAATTCAAATGATGTTGATGAGCTGTCACGGCTGAAGGCTCAAACTTGGCCCAGTATGGAATCGCACCAGCCCAGCCGCCTGCAGCCAACCAGGCGGACGGGGGTGTGTCACTCTGCCCTCTTCACCCGCCCACGACACGTGCAGCTCTGTGCCCCTCTGTGAGGGGCTTCCCAAGCACAATTAAACCCATGGAGGGAGCAACCTACACGGAGAAGCAAAGAAGCCAACCAAAACACAACTTTAAATCAGTAAACTAACAGTGCTTTACTATTCATGCAAAAAGGCAGGACAGAAAGACACAGGAAATATAGAATAGAAGGTGTGGTACGTTACCCAAAAGCCCCGCTAAAGACCGCATGTCCTTCTCCATCAGCATGTAAATCTCTTCCTCTGAGAAGCGGCCAATGCCGTGGCCGTGCATCTCGCGTTTCACAATTCCTTTCGTTATGTGGCACACGACCCACCTCAGCAGGTTGCTGAAGGGACCGCCACCACTAAGAGAGAGCATCTTCCGGGTCTCATTGAGATTGTCCACCCACTGGCAATAAGCTAACGTCCTAGAATTGTGTGGAAACAAGTTACTACTGCGCGTTAGATACACATCAGCTCCATGGGGTCCATTTCCGACGAGTGGCTCAGAATCGAGCACGCTCTAGAGGAATTGAATCACTGCTGCTTTTATATGAAAGCAGTCTGCATGGCAGATGTTACAACAGGCTCTAGTCCATGCCTAGACATAGGGCCTGTGAGAGACACAGTAACAAATCCAGATAACCGTGCCATGCTACAATTCCAACAAACCTCTCCTGGTACCCACCCTCAGAACCCCCCCTCTCCCACCCACCAAGGCCATGCTTCTGCTTTCTCTTAGGCAACCCCCCCCCCCCACCAAAGAAAACAAGTAGAAAGCCTTTAGGGCAGGCAAGGGTGTACTTAGGGGGCTTCGGGGAAGTCGTGGCAGTGATCGGGGTGCTGGCTCTATTCTCTTTCTTGATCTGTGTTAATTAAGTAAGCTGCACATTTTTGTTTTGTATACTTTGTGTATGCATTTTGTATTTCATGATATGAAAGAATTTTTTTTAAAAAGGAAATCTTTTGCCTTTGTGACAGAGTTGGAGAGTGAACATACCTATTCATGTTTACTATAACCTATATAAATTATAAATACTATATTAGTGACTCACTCTCCAGAAAGTCAACTCTGTTTCGGTTTGTGCTTCAGGACTCCAAAGTGAATACAAACACCGAAGGAATTTGATGGAATCATTTTTCCCATCTGGGGGGTGCTTGTGGCAAACTCGCCCACGCAGATGTTCCCATGTGATACGTGTGGACAGTGAAGCCCCTATTCTTGCCCATATGGTATGCTGGCAGCAGTACCCATTTTGCTGATTTTATTCTCTGAACCTGTGAACTGCAAGAATTTTTTTACGACTGATAGTGTTGAGTGCTGGTAGACAGAAATTAAAAGGGTTTCCTGCTAGAAGCAGAGAAAAATACAGCTGTGGGCACATGGTCATAATATATTTAGTTTTTCCTCAATAATGAGCAATAAAAGTTGTAAGCAACTCTTCATGTTGATTGATACAGCAGTAATAGCCACTTCAAAAAAATTAGAAGAGCGAAAAATATTTTTTACAGAGAGGACACAAGGGATGGTAGTAAAGTATAGCTACTTTCCACCTCAAGAACAAAACGAAAGTTGGACAAGGGCTCTGAAATTTTAGTCATTTTATGTCATACTATTTTTTTTTCAGTGTTCTTTCCTTTACAAAATGAAAATGAGAAAAAAAAACAACACAAACTACTTCCCTAAATTTTTAGGCATTCCTGATTTTTACTGAAAAGTCCTATAATCAATTTCAATACACTCGCTGTACTATAACCATAACTCTTTATTACCTTTCTAGAGGAATGCCTACAAATCTTGTTACAAATCTTCATGTATCTTTTTTTTGTAAGTCTTTCAAGATAAAGCACTAAGGAGTCAAGAAGAGGATTTTGCTGAAAAGAGGAAAAAGTACATTGCAATGGTGATTAATAATGTGTACACTCGGAGTAGTCAACAGAGTTTTTGATATAAAAGATCTCACACTTATTCTAGTAAATTCTTTTAAAAAATGTTCATACTAAATGCTTTCCTATTTGCTCTTCTTTTTACACTTGCAATTAAGTAATTAAAGTGTCAACTTTCACATTCCATTAGAATAATTGGGCACTTTCATTCTAAGTGAACTAGAACTAAATGCACAATAAAAGGACTATACCATCCTTGATTATTTTGCAAGTCAGTGATCTGAGAAGAAAACTAAGTTATCCTAAATTAAGCACGACCCAGTAATAACAGCACCCAGGAAATATCTAAAGTGTAAAAATGAGGAATATGGTGGCTCTAAACTGCTAAGTTGATGTGAAAAAAATATATTCTCTGTAGGCAAATTACATGTTTTGTCACAGTCACAAATGATCTTGAAGGAGGAGCAGAAGTTCACAAGGCAGAGCAGAGGGAGATGGCACGTGCAGAAAGGGCCCTGCCTGGGACATGCACTGTGAGGTCGGCAGGACCGCGGGTGGGGCACAGGGGTCCTGAGGAAGCCTGTAATAGTCAGAGGCTGGAAGGGTGGGCAAGGATGAGGTCAGCATGGGTCTGATGGAAAGGCAACTGAACTTTATTTTGAAAGCAAAGTTTCACCATTTGAAGGGTTTCAAGCAGACAAGAAACAATCAGATTTATGGCAATGAAAGTGGAGAAACTCAGCAGAGGAGGCCTGGCTAGAAGACCATGGCAAGACCAGGCAAGAAATGATGCCTGAAACTAAGGTGACGCCAGAGGGGACAGCGAACAGCAGAGGCCAAATGCTGAGATATAGGAAACAGCGTTAGGTATGAGGAGAAATTAGGTGATTTTCCCATGCTGATGGACTAAGCGGAATGCAATGCCATTAACCAAAACTGGCAATATGCAAGGCAAGGTGGAAAAGACTTCAATGATAAAAAATCAGTCAACTTGCGCATCCGAAGTCCCCATGGAACACCCCCAAATGAGGACAAGCTGAAGGTTGAGAACTCAGGAGATAGGTTTAGACTCAAGACAGAAAATTGTGGGCAGGGGCATCAATGCCAGCTTTAACGCTGTAAGAGGAGATAAGGTCACCTAATGAAGTTTCTAGGGTAAGGAGCGGTGTTAGGGGAACCACAGTTCAAGGGCAAGTTAGAAGACGAGATGCCCAGGCTGTGAGGGCCAGCTTGGAGAAAAGTTAGGACCACCACCTTCTCTAAAATGGAGAGAAGAGGGGTCTCACAAGAGGTGAGGGGCCTGCAGAGAGGCTCCAAGTTCCTGCCTGATGACTTCAGTTTCCTCTGCAGAGCAGGAAATGAGGGCATATGCAGAAGATGAGGATGCAGCAATGGGGAGTTTTAGAAGACTAATGGACTGGAGAAGCAGGTGGAGATAGAAGAGGCAGCTGTCTGGTCCACACAGCTGAACAGAGAGGAGCCCCCACCAGTGCAATGGTGTCAGGTTGTCTACCTGCATTCGCAGGCTGAATGCAGGACACAGAAGAAGAAACACTGGGTTCATTCAGAATTCAGCAGCTAGATAGCCTCAGAAACTGCCTGCTCTGTTCTTGACTTCTTTCCTGTCTTTCATTTTCTGGGCCCCATATTGTAGAAGCAAATGAGGGCCAGGCAGGTTCTTTCAGGGTCAAGCCCCATGAAGTGTGTATAAACTTTGAATGCCAAAGAAAACGGGTGCTTCATGGATTCCTAAATCACTTAGCACAGGTCAAAAGCATCACCGGCACATGCTTACTGGAACCACTCTTGTCCAAGGCCACAATCCCTTTTTGTTCCAAAATCCAAATCAAGGGGGGTTCCCTGGTGGTGTAGTGGCTAGGCTTCGGCACTCTCAACACCATGGCCTGGGTTCGATTTCCAGCCAGGGAACCACCCCTGCCAAAAAATCCAAATCAATCTTTTCCCCATATTTATCTTTCTTGAACTCTCTATAGCATCTAACACTATTGGCGTCTTTCTTAGAATTTTCCCTGACCTTACGTCTCCACTGCTTTTCCTCTCAGCTCTTATATGTTCCTAAAATTTTTCTCTCTATCCCTTCTGTCTCCTTATACCTCACTCATGGGGTGATGCATTTCCCACCCAGGAAATCACTGATGACTCCCAACTCCACATCCAGCCCAAACCTCTGTCCTCAGACCCATGGATCCTCATGAGGGATCCTCAGGAGCTACAGACTGACACTGCCAAAGTTGGACTCATCATCTTCCTTCCCTCCAAATGTGCTTCTCCTCACCCAAGCCAGAAAGAAGCCCAAGAATTACTCCTCATTGTTCCCTATCCTTCACTCCTGACAGACGGTCACCCTGGGAATTTGCCCTTTTCTCCAACTCAGCACTGTAGTTCAGCCCTTCATCATCTCATCTCTGAGGTCAGTGGCCTCCTAGCAGGTCTCCTGACATCCCGTCAAGGCCCTCCAGAAATCCATTTGCGCCAAGGCAGCCATAAAGAGCTTCCTAAAACACAACCCTAACCATATCACACTGCTTCTTGAGGGCATTCATTAACTCCCCACAGCTCTTCGCTTGGCACCAGCCACCTCCCGCGGTCCCACCCCTCACCCTGCACTGTCTCCCAGACACCACCATACAGAATCCCATGTGCCTCCCAAACGCCTCGTTTGTGCCTCTAAACTGCTGCAGACGCTGCTCCCTCGGCCTGGTACCCTCCTCTTCCCTTACCACCCACCTCCTCTGCCTGCAACTCTGATGGTCCCTAGATTCAGTTGTGTCGCCATCTCCTTTGGGAAGCCTTCCCCCTTCTGCCCAGCAGGTGCTCGCTGCCTTTCCTTGTTTTTCCACACTCTCCCCCAGCACTGACCATTACAAAGGCTCGATGCCTCCCTCCAGCCTGTGAACCAGCCACTGGAGGGCAAAGATAGTATGTCTCATCACCTTGCTTTCTGCCCATCTAGCATGGCCACTACTAGTCATTCAGTCACTAAGTTTGCTGAAAGAATGAATTATTGATTGAAAGAAAAAAAGGCTTCACTTCTGAGCCAGCTACTACTAAGCAGTGCTTCTAAGGGACGACAACATTTAAACGGAAAAACGGAGAATGAAGAAAGGGCTGCCACTGCCCTCTGGCGAGACCTGGGTCCCTCTCCACTGGGAAGAGGCCCGCTGCACAAGGGTCATAAATCCTCTACTGGAGAGCCAGGGAGGCCCAATGGGGAAGGCATACTAGGCTAAGCAATTAAAATCGTTTATCATTCTGAGTGCCTCTTTCAGGAAGTGGATACTCAAGTTCTTTATCACAACGGATGTATCTGATCTCTCCTGGAAAATGGGGTCAAAGGATTTCTTTTCATCGTGATTATCTTAGGACAGAAGAATAAACCCTGCTCAAACATTTTACAGAAGAGCAAGAAGACAGGACGGAAAAGCCGACCCTGGATGTTGTAAGAGGGTGCCTCTCCTTATAACCGAACCTGAGACCGGGCCCTTAGCAGACACGAGTGTCACTGCGTGGGAAACTGCAAACTACAGCAAACCATAGTTTGATGACTGAGGCCTGCACTGGCCTTCCCGACCATGAGCATGCTCTTCTCCATGTTGTACTACGTAATTGCCACAGAGGAGACAGCAATCCAGTTGTAATTAGGGAGAGTCTCCTGGCTTTTAGAGAAGATCTTGTAGAAGTCATTATATTAAAGCTTCCCATCCCCCTATTCACTGAAACTACACCAAAAACCAAGCTCGAAATTTAAAAATCATGGCCAATCTAGAAGTGAATTTGAATTTCCTGTTTCAAAGCCTATATTTTTATGGCTGAAAATGTTATGACTAGATAGTTTGACAACCGTGCCCCACACACTTCCCTACAGGCCTGGAAGACTCTTAAGACACTTGCTGATGTCCAGAAGGGGCAGTGTGTCACACAGAAGCAGCTGGTGTCTGTTACCAAAAATCAATTTCATTCCAATAATTTGACCCTGTGTCTCTCAGACTTCCCTTTATGCCGACTTCCTTGCCCTGGATCTATCTAACTGAAGCATTCGGTGGAAAGGTGATAAAAATCTGTCTTCTTCATCTTCCATAAGTAAGTGGGACAAAACTGTATGACTTTCAAGTGCAAGAAAATAGCTGGGTGTGCTTATTTGAACAGACCTAAAACAGAGCTTCAGAATTATGCGCTGTCACATAATAGCGGCAGCATTCCACTGTCTTTGCTCTTCAGAAACTCACACCTGAAGTGAAATATTTTTAAAGTTTCAGACCAAAATAAACATATCTGAAAACTCAAGAGAATTGAATCAATGGAGTCAAACATGTGGCCCCACCTCTTCTACCTCTGTTTGTACAGATACAGCCTGGGAGCTTATGGGTTGTCGGAATTTAATAAGCCCTTTCTTAAAATATTTTCCTACACACTGATGTCAGTTCCCTGTGCTGGCCCGTTGCCACAGGCGCACTTTGGGTGTTTTAGCCTCGGAGACTAGAAAAGGGGAAGGAGGAGAGGGGCCTGAGGGTGAAGAGCCCCAGAGGCTCTGCCTCACAGATGTTCTCACCTTCAGGGACCAGATCTGCTGTCCCCTGGGATTTAGAGCTTTGGAGAAAGCCTATTATGTGTCTCCCCAAAGCAAGAAGTTGGCTAAAGGTATGGAAACCTTTTAAAACAGAGAAACATCTGTTTTTCCTTCTGCTACTAGAGACTTCAGGGAATTGGAGGAATTCGAAAATTTTTTGGAAGTTCACAGTATATCTGCATTGCAAACTAGACCTGACCTCCCACCTTCACTATTTCTTCCCCAAATGAACTCTTGAGGAGACACAAATGAGAAATAGGAGCTAACCCAAATAAGGCATTTTCCTAATTAAAACAAAGAGAGTAAGAATCTACATATGACCCAAACAACTCCCCAAGCACTTGGGGTTTGCGGTCTATAAAATAAAGATTCTTCCCTACCAGGGTACTACCTCCCAACTCTCTCTCGTGCCCCTCCCCACAACCAGCCTTCTCTCCCCCACCATCCCTGAGCCCCAGCAAGTATTAGCAGGACTCGATGTAGAGAAAGAAGGGACGGAGCAGAAGAGGAACTGCTACCAGGAAGTAGACATATATAAAACGTTGCACGCACCTACAAGAAGCAGTGATGAATGGTACTTGGGAATCTTGCTGTATCAAAGTCTTCCTAACCGCAATATAAATTTTATGAACCACTACAGAAATCAAAGAGTTGTAACAAAAATACCAACTAAAATGTAAGGTTTCCAGCTTCTTTTCAGGCAGCTGACAAAGTGCCTGCACCCCACATTAACAGACTCGTCAATCAAATGAGGGCACCAAGGGTCAGGGTGCTGGTCCTGTGTTGGTTCTTCATTTCCCTCAATCGCTGCAAACTGAGGGCTACAATCTGGCAAGCAGGTGAGACAGGCTCTGTCTCACAGGCTATTCTGGAGTACATTTTGGTCCCCAATGCAAACCCCTGCACTTTCGAGATGGGAGGTCCAGCAGCTCTCCACAGGTATCACTGTAAGGAAAAGACCTGGATTCACTCCCAGAACATGAATCTATGACGACTCCCACACAGACCTGCACCCCTGCCGCCACTCTCTGCCTGCTCTCCTCCTTGCTCCCATTCCTGCACCTCTATAGTGAGAGGGGGAAGAGATGTGGTGATTCAGGTCAGCCCTGGAATTAAACTGGGCAAGAACTGAAAGGAGAAAGAGGAAAAGAAAAATAGAGGGTCACTTAAAATCCAAGAGACAGAACAGCACATTTTTCATCTAGAAAGAGAACTGAGTGGATGAAACAGGAAGGTGATGGGGAAGAACCTTCTACAGTCACCCCACACTGAGTATGCATCTCTCAGTGGGGCTGGTAAAAGCTACTGGATGAGCTACTGACCCAAGAGTAACAATTACTGCCAAAAAAAAAAGTGTGCTTAACAATTCTTAACTAAATCGCTGGAAAAAGATTAAGCTTGCAGAAATCAGAGAGAAAATTTCTTTTATCTATTGGAGTATATAAAAAGGTGCTAAAACTCCAGAAGATAGATGAAAGGAAAAGAAAAAATACCCACATGACAATGAGTCTGTAGAGCAAGAAGAACCATGTCTGTGTAAGTCACACAGTGTCACGGCCCGTACAACGTCATGGGCAGAACCAAAGGGGGCCAACTCATCAACACAGTGAGTGTGATGCTTCAGACGGGGAATGTAAGTGAGGAGTCAGGCAATCAGGGCAAAGACACCCAGAAACCAACAGTATGCTTTTCTTCTGGAACACAGAGATGCTCTTGTCAACTAAGGAAAACTGACAATAATCTTACAAAGCTGGGGTAATTTATTTCACCTAAGACTCCTGACTTAGATTTCTGCTCCGTCCACTGGGTGTCTAATGTGATGTGACTGTAATTCAGCAGTTTGTACTGGTAAAGAGGCCAGTCTATTGAAATATCTCCCTTACCTTAGCGAGTGCTAGTCTAGATTAGGGGTCTGCCAATGACAGACCCTGGGCTAAGAAATGTTTAAATTTTTAAATGGTTCAGAGAAAATCAAAAGATAATATTTTATATTCAATTCAATTCAATTCCATTTCATTGCTTTTACTGAAACTTATTCATTTGCTTATCGTCTATGGCCACTTTTGTACTCCAACAGCAGGGCAGAGCTGAGTACGGTTAATTAACCCTTGAACAACACAAGTTGCACTGCATGGGTCTGCTTGTATACATTTTTCAATATATATTTACAATACCAAAAATGTATTTTCTCTTTTGATTTTCTTAATACATTTCTTTTTTCTAGCTTACTTTATTATAAGAATGAAATAGATAATGCATGTAACATAGTAAATATGTGTTAATTGACTATTTATGTTATCCATAAGGCTTCTGGTCAACAGTAGGCTATTAGTAGTTATGTTCTGGATGAATCAAAAGTTATACATGGATTTTCAACTTCAGAGGTTGGCACCCCTAACCCCCATGTTGCTCAAAGGTCAAGTGTAGTTATTACTGAGCCATGTGGCCCATAAAACCTAAAATATGGACTAGCTGGGCCTCTATAGAAAATACCAACCAACCCCGCTCTAGATACCTAGAAACTTAACAGTATAACTTTGACCTCTAAGTCGGTCAGAATGCTGAAAACTTCTGAAAACTTTTTTGTTGTTGTTTTTTCTTTTTATTTTCAAATGAAAAGGTTTGGGGAGTGTATGAAAAGTGACACAGAAGTTGGCTCACTCGCCCATGCCCCGGGGGACTCACCAGTAGAAGTGCTCCTCCACCATCTTCGTCACTGCCCTGGAGACAGCTCTTTCGTGAGGGCCAAGGTTTTTGTTTAAATTCACTCCAAGCTTCTCTTCCAGAAAGTCAATTATGAATTCTGTGCCAGAAACTTTTTCATGATTATATTCAATCCAAGGCATTTTCCCTTGAGCAGAAAGTTTTCCACCAAAATAGTTCTAAGCAAAATAAATTTTAAAGAGGTAAAAACAATGTTTTATTTAAATTTCACTGTATGATTAACAGAAACCAACATTCCAACCATATATTTGATAATGACTATACTACTCAGTGAATGTACTTAGTACATAAACTCTTTAAAAGAATAAATGGTTACTCTTGGGGAAAAAACAGATCTACCTTACATGATGATATTACTTTACTCCAATAGATTTATCATGGGCTCTAGCCTATCATTAAGAAGAAAAAAAGAGAAAAAGAGAGAGAGACCCAAAAGAAAAGAAAGCATAAATCCATGCAAAGACTTGTACACGAATGTTCACAGAAGCTCTATTTGCAATTGTCAAAAAGAGGGAAAAGAAAGCAAAGGCCTATCAAGAGGTAAATGACTAAGAAAATTCTGGTATGTACAACTTTATAATGAAATACTATTCAGCAATAAAAAAGCATGAACTACTGAGACAATAACATGGATGAATTTCAAGATAATGTTGCTAAGTAAAATAAGCCTGACCAAAAAAAGAGTACTTACTGTAGAATTCAATTCACATAAAACTCTAGAAAATACAAACTAATGTATATGACAGAAAGCGAGTCACTGTTTATGAGGGAGAATGGGGAACGGAAAGGGACAGGATGGAGGGATTACAAAGGGACACAAGGAAACCTAGTGGGTAATGAAAACATCACTAACTTCATTGGGGTGGTGTTTTCATACGAATTTACATATGTCAAAAAAATGTATCAAATTGGGAGCTCCCTGGGGTGTAGTGGCTTAAGGCTTCGCGCTGGCGCTGTCAGCGCTGTGGCCTGGGTTCGATTCCCAGCCAGGGAGCTACCCACATACCAAAAAAAAAAAAAAAGTATCAAATTATACACTTTAAATATGTGCAGTTTATAATATGCCTCTTATAGCTTAATAAACCTGTTTTTCTTTTCAAAAAATAGTATTAAAATTTAAATACATCAGTTCTCTACATCTCAAAACTGTTTCTCTAAATTAGGGGGTCAGCAAACATTTTCTGTAAAGGGCCAGATAGGAAATTTTAGACAGACCATATGGTCTCTGTCACAACAACTCAGCTTCGCAGCTGCAGCATGAAAGTGGCCACAGACAAGACATAAATGAACGAGAGTGGCAAAAAAAGAAAGTTTTATGGACACTGAAATGTGAATGTAATAGAACACTAAATTATTTTTTTTCTTTTGACTTTTCTCAATTATTTAAAAATGTGAAAATCCTTCTTAACTCACAGGACTCACGTGGCCAACAGACCTGCAGCTTGTCTACCTCTGCTTTAGGGGCACCCATTTACCCTCATCACCTTCCAGAGAAACACAATTAAACTTAAGGAACCATTTGCACCAAGCCCTGCACAAGAAGATACCTCCTTGCCAAGGTACATGATGACAGAAAGGCACGTGAAGGCCCCCTTCTGGGAGACCCCTGGTCAAATCTTTTTTTAGACTGGAAACCAAAATTTGCCAAGAAATGAAAAAAGTTATTGTTTTGGATGGTTTTTGTGTGACAAATCACTGGGGTTAACAAAGGTGACTTGCTCTAATCGGCCTCACCTGTATCACACCAGGATTTGTGTGTGCCTCTCCCAAAAACCAAACCACAAGGGATTAAAAAGCATAGAACATTGCAAAATTTCTAAGTCAAGTCTCTCTGTGTCTAAGAATTACGCTTGCAGGTTGTGTGTGGTACGTAGGACCAATGAATTTGGCCCCCAGTAAAATAAGAGGGTTACAGCTAGATATCATGGCCCTTCAAAGCAGCTGTCCATTTGTGCCCACAGGACTGAGTTTGGGCTAGGCTTGAGGGTCCCCAGCTTCTCAGACCTTTGAGAAAATACCACCTGTTTGGATGGCTGAAAAGTAGAGCAGGCACTGGCTAAATGTTGCTGACGGCTCTTTGGGAGAGAATAATGAGAACTTTGGTCTCTTCCTCTTGGTGCCTTGATACTTTATCTCACTGCTTATTCTAAAGACATGCATTCCAGGCCCAGCCTGGAAAAGGGAGTTATTGGGGCTGCTGTTAGCAATACTGCTTTTGTGCAATTTGGAAAACAGAACCTCCTCTGAGTGAATAGAGTGCATGCCAGGGTTCACAGCTGGGCAAGTACTCCTTGCACCCACTCCTTGGCCAGGCACTGTTGCATAATGAACAACCTGCACAACATGCATGGCAACCCTACACGTTACCCCTGAGGTTAACCAGGGAAAAGCCATGTATCTCTAAAAGGTGCTAGTACATTTGACATCCTTGTAATTTGTACAGTGAAGCTCTAAACTTGCCATATTACATAGAACTAGTTTCAGATTTCTCTTGATAGCACCCATATCCTCCTAACATATCCCCTTCTGGACTCCTGTCATTCACAAATACAACCTATCCTCCACACTGCCACCAGATGAAACTGTTTGCAATGCAAATGAGTTATAAGACCTCTGCTGCTCAAAATTATCCAATGGCTTTAGTGGACCAAGTCTAATCCCCTTCATATAGCAAATCAGGCCCACACCATCTAGCCGCTGCCCACCCGCCCAGCCTTCTTGCTATCAGTCCCTCTGGTCGCCTAAATTCCAAACTACCTTCACCCAACCAAGTCAGCATCTTTGCCACCTCTCTGACTCAGTACACTCTTCACTTTTTACAGGAATCCCATTCTCTGCAACGTCTTATCCATCCCAAAAATGCAGTTCAAATTTCACCTTGTTAGTGAACTATTACCCCAAGTTGCAACCACTGTCTACCTTTCCTCCATGCTTCCACTGTGCAGTGCACGTTCCCCACCCCTTACAGAATTTCTGTCTACACACCTGCCTTTCCCTCTAGGCTACCCTCTCCCTGGGTACTTGCTACATTTTTATCTAGACCACTCTTTAAAACTGGAGTAATAAAAATTAATGATCAACTCATGGAAATGAAAGTTCTAGGATGTTTTCATCATCAAAAATTTTATTTTGCTCATGAGATAAAAAAGCAGGAGACAACATTTTAGAGACACTATGATTATGTCTACTTAAAAATTAGATGAATTGAAAAAATATTTTAAAAAGGAAATGCTAAAACATCAAAAGTCATTGACAGGACTACAGGTGAGATCCTGGTGATCCTTTTCTAGGCGTTTCAATTTTTCCGCATGGGGTTATATTACTTTTAAAATAGAAATATACATTTTAAAAATAATACCTACATTTATGTAGGTACAGTAGACTCTCAGTTAACCAGCACCCATGGGGATTGGTAGATGCCAAATAGATGTAAGTAGACTCTCCATTGACCAGAACTAAAAAAAAATTTTTGCTGCTTGCTTGAGAGTGCCGGCTGCTTGGTTCCAGTTACCAGAGAGTATGCTCTATATGTTGATATTATACAGAGGTGCCAAAAAATGTATACACATTTTAAGAAAGGAAAAGAACTGTATTAGAACTGGAATACTCAATATATACTAACAACAAAAGATGAATACAAGTCAGGTTTGACTCCTGCAACTACAGGAGGTGCTCACAGCGGTTACCATCAGTGTCCAGACACTTCTGATTACAGTGAACTGCTGCTGGAGCAATGCTGACCGAAGTGTCCACTTGTATCGCTGTGCATGCTGTTTCAGTTTCTCCCCAAAGTACCGCCAGTGCAGCCGGTTTTCTGCAGCACGCCACATCCTCTAAGGTCCCCATAGGTAAAAAAGTCAAGGGGTGTTAAGTCAGGAGAATGTGGGGGAAACTCAAATAATGTTCCCAAATTTCAAAACCACTTCAAAATGGTCTTGTGCTCCTTGAAGGACAACCGTGCTTCTGTAATTTTCTTTGCCCTGCCTATCTCATGGTGACACTTGCATTCATTTGATTAATGCCATCTTTTGGGCAAATGTCATCCTACAGTACACATTGCTGCTGTAATTCAATTCAACTTCAAAAAGTAATACATAGATAACATCTCTTTAAATGTGTATACATTTTTTGGCACCTCTGGTACATAATAATTTCCTTAACTTCCTTAAATGTATTAAAGAAATCCTGTTCTGTTTTTATTTAAGCAATTATATTCTGGCTGGTCCACTGAGGATAATTTCTGAAAGTATTTTGAGAATAAAGATGAAGAGATAAAACCTTCATTTTTTTTCTGAGCTGATGCTTCCCCCTGCAAGTGTGTCCCTGGTGAGATTAATACATCTAAAGGTACACTACATTACGAGCACATTGGTGAAGGCCACAGGCTTTGGGTTTACAAATCTGGCACCATCATTTATTCACGTGACCTTGGACCTCCCTGGTTTCTTCTAATTGTCCTCAATTTCCTCATTTATAGAATGGGGGATATGAAGTAACAGTTGCTAGAATCAAATCAGAAAAATGTCATAAAGTGTTTGATAAAGTGCCTTCATCAGAAGTATTAAATCACCATCACCATTTTGAGACAGAGAAGTTGAGACCAAAAGGAAATCCCAGTGTCTTGGGAGTCTGCTTTGTTATACAGCCAGGATGCCTCCAACTTTTCAGCTAAATATATATCCATTACATTCACTATCCCCTTGCAGGCATCTTGAAAGGTTTCCGACTAAATTTGAGGTAATTTGAGCAACTTTGGTGGATTATAACACACTGAAAAAAATCCATGCATCCTCTATGTATTATTATATTTTTATAGAATAATGTCCTTATTCTTTGGAAACACACACTGAAGTAGTGAGAAGTGAAGTGTCATGATTTCTGTAGCCTACTTTCATTCAAATCATTCATCAAAAAAAAAAGAAAATGTCTCCAAAAGGTACGTATAAAGAGAAAAAAACCAAAGAAGGCAACGGATTAGCAATTGGTTAATGTAAATGAAGGGCATATGGATGTTCAGCATACGATTCTTTTACCTTGTCAGTAGTTGAGAAAATTTTCAAAAACATGGCTGAAAAGGACAAGATCAGGAAATAATAGAACATCAAAAGTTCCAAAGAAGACATAGTCTTTCTTTTTTCTTTCTCTTATTTAAAAAAGAATTACTATGTGAAATACATGCTTCTTATACTTATACTACCAGTTACGTGAAACGATGTAGGTATCCTCATGTATGTCTAGAGAAATGTGAGGAAAGACAGTAAAAAATATCAGTGACAGTAATCTCTAGCTAGTAGGATATCAGGTGATTTTCATTTTCCACTTACACATTTTGTATTGTTTTAAATTCTTATAAAGACCAGATGTCACCTATATGCAATCCGAAAAAAATAGAGAAGGTATGTTCATTTTTTTTAAATTAATCATATCTGTGGGATCGCCCCACATTTTTTGCAACTTCCTATGACTCTATGACTATTACAAAACCAAGTTTTAAAACTTGACCTACTGATATTTAGATCCTGATTTTTAAAAAATAGTAACTATAACCAATACATCAGGCTTTTTAAAAAAGCTTTGTGAGTGCCTAAGGGTCATAAAATAAGTATTCCAGTCTCACGTAGGTTATAAAATTAAAAAGCTTCAAATATCAAGTCATGCTCTTAGAAACATGACAGATAATCTTTTTTTTTCAAAAGGCACAGGGCAAAGAAGAGGCAGAAGATAGGGCTCCCTGCAATAGCACAAAACCTCTCTACTGGTTGTGGAGAAATGAGCCCCACCAGCACTTCCCAGGCACCACTCGCATCAACACAAGCCAGCACGGATGGCTCAGAGGGTCCGAGGCACCTAGATGCACAGGGCAGCCGTTTATAAATCACAGAACCACTTCCCTTTTACCGAAGACCATTCCCTGCACTGAACGCCTCCTCCATTTATTTTTCCATAGAGACCTTACAGAGGAAAAATACTCCTACACCATTCCTTTTAAAATTATGTATGCATACTTAACAAGAACTAGTAATTCTCCAAGGCCGCCATTAGAGCTTCAGGCTTCACAGTGGGGTGTGTTTCCTGATGCTTCAGTTACACTAACTACAAGTAGCTGCTCTGAGCTGCTGCTAAGGAGGGGGCAACAGCAACCAGCGTTTGATGGCCAGAAGGCAGGAAAGGAAAGGGCAGAACAGCCTAACTGCAGTGGCTGCCAACTGCAGGATGACTTCACCAGGGTGGGGGGCACACGAGATCTTGATAGCAGAGATTGCATAACACAAAATTCAGGTTTTAGACTCTTAATTGCCCCACAGCTGTCAAGGATAAAAGAGGCAATCTAGTCAAGAGTGATGGTAGAACAGAGAGAGGCAGCTGCTGGCTAACAACCTCTTCTTTCAAAATGCACCTCAGTGACACCCATCTTCAAGTGCTGAATGCCAACACGAAGCTGGACAATGGCCTTTCAAACCTCATCCAGTGCATTTAGATGATTCAAGTTTTGCTGTTTTTATTGCTATCTTCTCCATCACTGGCTTAGAAAGTCCTGAATAATCTTTCCCCTGCTTCTCTCTCTAGACTCACCCTTGCATTCTAGTTCCTAGGCATAAAGACCCCATATCCTCCCAGGTCCCCTCACCCAAAGTCCAGATTCAGTGCTACTCCACCATATTCTCAGAGGACCTCTATAATAGCACTTACCCAGCTGAGCACATGTCATTCATCTTTTCCCAGTGCTGCCTCAGGAGGTCATTGTTGACCTCATCCCCTCTTATGCAGAGACACTGGCTCAGAAAGCACAAGCCATGGGGAGTCAGGAATTGGAGGGGTAATAGCATTATCAGGGCAGCCCAGAGTTTGTCTGGGTGAGGAGCCCTCCTCCTCCAACCTCCCTGTTCGCCTGTTTCCAGCCAAGGAGACCACCTCCTCCCCAGGCCGCTATTTCGTAAGCATTTAAAGGTGAACCCCTGACCAGTGAGAGCCATTTGGCAGATTTTTCAGTAACCAATGGCAGCAAACTGGAGGGATCACACTGGTTTGGGGATGCCTGGGGCTGCCTCCTTCCTTTTCTTCAATTACCTCAGAGGCACACAACCTGTGACCTGAGCTTTAGCCCTTGCTCTGTACAAATTCCCAGGCAGGGAAGCTGACATCCCTGGTGAAAGGAGATCTCGAATTAAAACATCCGGACCCCTGAGGAATACAACCACTACAAGAGCAGGGCAACAGACTGGACATACGAATACAATATGAAGCAGAATTATTGGGAAAGACCGGAAAAAATTAATAGCATAATAAATATCCTCTAAGAGATAAAGGAATAAATTAGTAATACACACCAAGAGGAAATATTAGGAAGAAAAATGTAAAAGTTGAAAACAACAGATGAGAGAACTAGCACAAAGGACACAAAAGAACAGAGCAATGCAGTAGAAATGTAGAGAGAGGAGCTTTCCCAGAAGGAAGGAGACAAGAATAAAGGGTTACATTGACAGATGCAGAAAATAAAAGCAGAGGTTTCAGTATCCAGAAAAGAGCGAACAGGAAAGAAGAAAAAAACAAACAAACAAATAAAAAGGGAAATATGTGAAGAAAGTTGATGATTCCTCAGAATTAAAAAGATATTAAGGACTGCAGATTTAAAAGAGTTTATAAAGAACCAAACAAAACACATAAAGACCCACACCAAGGTGCACGATGGTAAAATTTAAGAAGGTTGAGATTAAACACTTCCATTGAGAAAAAGAATCAGATTAATATCAGATTTATCAGTAACACCACCAATAGAAAAAGACACTGGAGTAATATTTTTAAATATTTATATTAAAAAGAAAATATAATTTTTAAATCACTGAAAGAAAAGAACTCTGAACATAGAATTATCAGATGTGAGGGCACAATAAAGTGTTCTCAGGCATGCAAAGCCACTATGTAGGTTTGCCATTGAAAGGCTCACCCGGAAAATACTCATCAAGGAAGTACTCAGATATGAAGATAAATACATCCTTCAGGATGAGATATATGGGAAATAAGGTGAGTCAAATAACTTAGTATGGTTTGTTAACTAAAAAAGGACCAAAAAAAAAAAAAAAGAGCGAGAGATTGAGAAACAGTATTTCCAAAATTCCAGAAGTAAAACATCAAGACAGCAGCAACACAACTGGGATGAGTGCTGGCAAAAAAGAGACCCAAGATTCATGGGAAACTGCTAACATACTTGTATCCTTAGAGGACAAATACAGAATGTGCTACATTCAAGAAATAAATAGGGATAAATACACACAAATTCGGATAATAAGAGTAACACGGTAACAACAAAAATAGAATCTGTTTTAAATGACAAGAAAAAGATTTTAGCTATCCTCACTAGAAAGTAGGAAATGACAAAAAATGAAAAACAAAGTTAATAGTAAGGAGAAAAGTATTAAATAAAATGTTAAAAATAAGTACTAATAAAGCAATCATTACAAGTATAAATGGATTAAACTCACCAATTGAGAAGTTTAGAAGTAATACATTGCCTACAAGAGACAAATACACAAAAAATAGAGAACAAGGATGGAAAAAGATATCTCAAGCCAATAGGAGTCAAAGGAAAGCTGGAGAATCAATCTCAATATCCGATAATATAAAATGCCAGGTTAAAAAAAAATCAAAAGAAACAGAGATGGGGGCTATATGCTAGAGAAAGAAACAACATGGTAAAAGATGTAATCTTTCATATTATATGGACCTAATAATATAACCTCGAATATGTAAATACTCTTACATAAACAAGAACTGACAGAATGACAAGAGAAAGAGTTAAATCAACAAGTACAGTTGAATATTTTAACCCACTCCTTTCAGAAACAGCTAGAACAGGCAGACAAAAAATAAACTGAGATACAGAAGGTCAAAACAATACACTAAACAAGCAGGTGGTTAAGAGAAAGCTCTACACCCAAACAGTGTAATTACTTTTAACATTTATAAAAAGTAGCCACACACTGGGCTAAAGAGTCAGTAAATTCCAAGGAATTAATACCACATAAAATTTTATGCTCTGACTATACATCTTTCAAAAAAGTCAAGCTTTTTTGAAAACATGCCTATGGCTAGAACTAATACAAAAAAGAAAAACATGAAGGTATTTTTAAAAAAAATACATAGAATTGAAGGACAATAAAAATATAACCTGTCAAATTTGTGAAACACAGCTCAAGCATTACTCAGAGAAAAATGTATACTCTTAAACACATTCCTCTGTTCACTCTCTAATACTGAAATGAGCAAGTGTTTCCCTGAAAGTGACTCAAACAAAATATGAAGCATTGTGGAAAAACTCTCACAAATTCTACAGATACCTCCCTGGGGGCCTGCTGGGCATTCATGAGAGAGGAAATACAATCTGTCAATAAACAGAAACCCAAAGGAAAATAACCATGTCAAACAATGGTGCACCCACCATTATTAATAGTTCAGTAGTCCTATCCAAACTATTAACCAAAGTCTATTCTATGTCAGAAAAAAAAATAGCATGGACCTGAACCCTACCAAAGTCCAGATCTTCTTGCTCTGTCATTAAATTGGATGTAAAAATCAGCAGACCCTGGCATCAAGTCTGCTTCATATCTACTAAGGACTGGGCACTGCTGCTTTCATACCCATCCCCTCTAGCACCAAGTGCCACTTTCCTGCCATGTGAGATTAGGTACCGCTCTCTAACTGTTACTGCTGCCAGGAGAATAAAACATTTGCACACAAGTACCTGATAGGGTAAGTCAGCCATCCTTAAATAAGTTTCCATTTTCAAACAGAAAGGAGATAAACTGGGAACACCATTGTTAGGTCTGGCAAACTGATGCAAAATAATAGCATCTTTGGAATCAATCTCTTGCTGTTTCCTGTTAAAACCAAAACAGAAATAAAGAAGAATCCATGTGTTATACATTCAGTTCCCTTAGTTCCTCAGAGATCCCTGCAGGGCCGTAGCCCCTCAATGAATAAGCAGATATGTTTGTCACGGGGGCTTAGCTCACTCAGATGCACTTAAAGAGTGGAAGCTTGCTTGAAACACACAAGAACCTTACAAATTGGCACTACCATGACCCCAAGAGCTCAGAAAAGTAAATACATATCAACCTCCTTCTGGTACCTGTAGCATATGGACAGGAGGAGTGTCTGCTGGTACAGGTCCATCTCTTCCCCAACTGGCTATTTTACCTGCCATGGGCAATCTGGATGGATAAAAATGATATTCTGTGCTTACTACGTGTCAGGCATTGTTCTGAGGGCCTCACAGGTATTTCATTTAACTTTCACAATAACCTTACGATGTAGGTACTGTTATCCATGTTTTATAGGTGAGGAAACTGAGGCACAGAGGGTTAATTTGCCCAAAGTCACTTTGCTAGTAAAGGCAGAACCTAGACTGAACCAGATAGTCAGAGCCTATGTTCTTGACCACTAGAGTGGGACCCTGGAATAACAGTGCAGATTTACTCGGCTGTGACCCAAGTCTGCAGGTAATCTGAAACTTGAGTATTCTGGTCCCTCTTCCAACCTATCCATGCCCTCACCTGGCCTTTCACCTCTGGTGCTGAAGCAACTAGCTTCTAGGCTTTCTCTCTCATCCTCTCTCCCTTCACAGGGCCCCCACTTTCACCACACAGCATATAGCCTACTACCCCTCCTTCTGTCTCAGCTAGATACCTACTTTTTCCTTTGGCTATTTTTTGGTGTGGGAAGGACCTCCCTGGTACAGTTTTTCAATAGCCACCATGAAGTACAGCAAATGCTGGATTCCAAGTCTGAGTACATGGGGTCAAGTCCAAGGCATGCTTCCTACTGGCCATGTTAACCTAGACCTCTTCTCTCTAACACAGAAAGTGAAAACAGTACCTATTCTATATCAGTCATTGTCCTGAGAATTAAATAAGATAGTATCTGTAAACATTTGGTGAGCTATCAAGCACGTAAGAGTAGACTTTATTCTCACTCAAAGAGACAGGGTCTTATCCACTTAAGCTACAAAATCTTAACATTGCTCACAGCCCCACCACAAAGAACCTTCTGCAATTTCCATCTTTCACTCTACTCAACCACCTCGCACTCTTCGCCTTGGCTTTCCCTGAGCCTCTGGTTCCATCATGCACTTTGTGTTATCGTGACATAGACGTTCACATACTGCAGCATCTCCGTTCAGCAAAACAAACTTTCGGAGGACTTTACCACAAGAAGTTAAGAATGGCTCATTTTGAAAATATTGGTCAAAACAATAAATATATTTGCTGCTTTCTGGTAATAGTTACTGTAAAACAAAGGTTTTCATTTAGATGAAACATTTGGGAGGTCAGACATTAAAATTAAGAAGCCACTCACACTACGTTCCAGGGAAGTGCAAACTGGTGATCTGACCATGAACCAATTCTGTCCAATCAAATAATTCAAGTCACACAGTGGTATCTTCATGTAAATTATCCAGGCAAAAATTTAAGAACTGAAAGGATAGGGGATAAATAAAAAAATCCCCTGCACCATTTGATAAACCTAAAATCCCCATTAGAAGTGATCTAATTCTAATGGTTACCTTGGGCCATGTCGTAGAACTGGATGCTATGTGATAAGCATATACGCCAGTGACTTTGTATACATGATGCATATTAAATTATTTCAGTAACACTACAGAGTGGATATTGTTATAGTTTAAATTGAGTATATTATATGACAGTTATATTTTACAGTAGATAAGGAAATTGAAGCTCAGAGAAGTTACTAACTTGCCCAAGGAATATCAATTTAAGTCAAGTTGTTAATAGCTCCAGTTGCCAAGCTTTTAAGCACTTAAACTACACCAAAATGGGCAATTCCTCAGTTAATTTTATTAAAACAGCCAGTTTGACTCAGACCACTCAAGCCTGGAACTTTCTCATGAAAGTCTCTAATAACTAAAGATGTCTAACTTTTTACTGAATGCTCACTATAAGTTAAACTGTGTTAAGTATTTCACATGTGTTAACTCATTTAATCAACTCTGTGAAGAAGGCTACTATTATCATCCCCACTGAACAGACAAGAAAACCTAGTAGCCAAGAAGCTTACTGTCAGATCCATGGTCACATGGTTGACTAAAAAGCACAGTGAATTTGAACCCAATCTGGCCCTGAAGCCCTCCCTCCATATATCAGGAACCTCTTTCTAACGTAGGATCAGAGTAGCAGGTGACCTGTTTCTTGGACAGCTGTATTAAAATGTGCCCTTATAATGAGGGTTGTACACCTGCCAAGCAGCAATACTAGCCCCTACTCCTGTGGTAAAGGGTATCACAGGTGACCATGCCTCTGCGTACGGCTGACAAGCTGTTAGTTTATGGAGATCAGATGACCCACGGGCTGCTCCAATTCCCTAAGTTTTCTAGGACAGACTGAGCCCAAGTGCAAATGAGCTACCACTAACAAAGGCATTATGTGGTCAATCCATTTACAAACAATACATTTCCAAATGTAAGACTGAATTTAAGACAGCTGCTAAGATACCTCCACTGGGGGGTGGGGGGAACAAGGAGACGGTTGAGACTATATTTGTTTAAAAATATTGTGGTGGGGAAAACATGGATAAAATCCAAAGTCCCTACTTTGGTTATGTTCATTAATGAAACTTCCTAAATAATTCTCACCCATCAACTTCGCTCTGGAGACACAGCCACAGTAAGTTTAAGTCTGTGCAGCAGCAAATCCAAGTCGGTGGTGAAGCCCTTACAGTTGCCAGTGAACTCAGACAGCAGAGCCACTCTGAGGTGTACTGCCCATTCTGCACATTTTGGATTTTTTTGTGTTTTGCCTAAATTACAGAGACAATTGAAACTTAGATTTCACTTAAGTGGGAATCTCATCATGTAACTTCTGAATCATAGGCCCTGACCTTCCTCAGTCTTTTTCCCCATCCCAGTTTCCCTAGAAGTTGTCAAAAACTCAGGTCCCTGCCATAGGCCTGTCTTCCGTGGGCAATGCCCCAATTCTCTATATTTTTTTTCCTCTCCCACATCAAAACCTATTTCAGAACTGGTACTTTCTAAGAGACCATGGTAGATAGTACAGGCTCAGTCCCAGAAAATCTGGTTTCTACTGCTTTTACTGAGCAATCTTGGGCAAGTTGCTTAACCTCCCTCAGCCACAGTTTCCTTACCTATGAAGTGGGGATCAAAAGCATCCAACCCTAGTTGTGAGGGATACATGCAATCATGCAAGAAAAGCTATTCTGTGCAGACCCCCTACTAGGGGCTCAAAAACAGTCATTTTTATTACTTCCATTATAACAGGGTTTTCCAACTCGACTTAAATGTTTGTCAAGAAACAGAAGTAAATACACCAGGGATTAAAAATGCCTTAAGCTAAATAAGTATCCAAGTAGTCCCCAAACTGGGGAAGGGCACCTTTGTGGGCAGAGGGCTGGATGTCCAGCAACCACACCTACCAGGGTGTGGCCTGCTTCCAGGGTGAGCTCTGAGCTCCTCACTATTTCTGCAAGGTCATTTAAGCAAGGTTTTAGACAGTCCTGTGAAACCATGCCTTCACTCCCTCCACAAAGTAGACAACACGGTGAGAAGCCACATGGTTTCAGATCCTGGAAAAGCTTTGGACTTGAATATAATTGAGCAACAATGGGGTTATCATTTAAATTACTGCACAAATATTTTAGTTTTTCATGCAGCTTGAAACCTAACTTGAAATAGAGTTCTAAAAGTAGCAAAAATATAAAATGATCTAGGGCACTATACTATGTGAGAGCATTCAATGTATAGTAAGTTCAAAATAAAACTTGTAAATTATGGCTCAATAATATGAAAGGCAATACATTTCCCCCGACCTAAATGATTTCGCACCCTCTCAAAACATTCACAATAATCTAAGTTAGCTTGTCACAATGTCCTCCTGGAATTCCTGCAAGCCCATTAAAGGTCACCTAACACTGTCTTTGTTTACAACCTATTGTGTGGGATTCACTGACTGGACAAAGGCAGTGTGGACACATTTCTTGCTATTTAAAAAATACTGGCCAGGAGGGATATTCTAAGCTACTGATAACTGCTCATTTTGTTTGGTTCATCTCCCAGGGACAGAGATCTCAAACGCGTGGAAATTCTAACAGTAAATTAGTATATCATTTAGTCAAACAGCATCTCAGTAACCGACGGTATTACCCTACACAAACAAAGATCTTGTGTCCGGCTGAATGTATCAACCTCAGGGGCCTCCATTTTCCGGTATTTCCAAGTCAATCCTGTAAACATTCTGCCGCAGGCAGCGGAGGCAAGTGTTTACGGCACTGGTGACTCCCATGTTCTTGTCAAACACGCCCATGTGCTAGTCCTGTCCTTGGCTCTCCTACTGATCACACACTGGCATTTGAACTTGAAGACGGTGCTTTAAATACCAGATTAGCAGATAACCAGGTTGAGGCTGCATCAAAACTACACACCGCTACCCCTGGCCATGCATCTTTAACAGGGACCCAGACAGAGAGGTCTCTGGGGTTTTGGCAATTTCAGCCTTTTGGGGAGCTACAGTGAAGAATGAACCTTTAAATAAAAGATAAAGTTAGTGGTTACTATTCCAGCATTATTACCTATGAACAAACAAGGCATTTCATAGAAGTGTAACTCAGTATTTCTACAGGGCCTACTCCTAAGGTTGCAAACATATTGCACTTAAAGCCTTCCTAAGGGCGTTTTATAATAGCACAATTCTGCTCCATGACAACCCAGAGACTTTTCGCTTCCAGCACCGAAACATTAGGGGACAATGGTTTTTTCCTCCCAGTACCGGTCTAATTCTCCTGCCACCTCTAAAGTGGCCCCTCACGGCCCCCAGGGAGAGGTAACGACAGGGCCCTGGTCATTCGGGCAGCGTGGCCCAGGGGCGAGCACGGGGCCCCCTCTCGCGCCAGCCCTGCCCTGGCCAGATGTCCCTCCGGCGCCCCTGCGCGGGGGCCCTCTCTCCGGCTCACCTAATGACCAGGAGTTCGTGGAGCAGATACGCAGCTGCGGCCAGCAAAGCTCCCCCGGTCAAGTAAAGTGTTTTCTTCCACCAGGGGTCGGAGCCCAGCCCTGCCATGATCCCACCGTAATCCTGCAAAGGGAAAGCGATGATGTCCCCGTAGAAGGACAAGGGCTCCTCGGACTCGGCCCGCCAGCCGAAGAAGGAGACGCTCTGGTTCCAGCTCAGGTCCACCACGCACGGCCTGGACGCGGCAAAGCCAACCCCCCAGTACATGCTGCGCGGCTGGCTGCGGGCGCCCCTCCCAGGGCCCGCGCCGCCCGCATGGGAAGAGGCCGGCGCGGCCCGGCGAGGGCTCAGCTGCACGCTAGGGGCGCGGGCGGCGGCGGCGGCGGAGGAGGAGGAGCGCGGGCCGCGGGCGGCAGGCCTGGCCGGCGGGTCCCCAGGACCCTGGGCAGCAGCGGCGGCCGCCGGCTCCCCCAGCAGCGGCCTCTCCGCGCCTTTCTTTGTATCGGCGCCTGGAGAAGGCCGCGTGATGTCATTGCTCCCCGGGGCAGGGAAACAGAGGCAGGATAAAGTCACCTACCCCGCGCCCTGCCCCTGGCCCGCATCGCCGCGGTCCGGTGGCCTCCGCCCTGGCCGGAGCTGCAGGGCCAGAGCGCGCCGGACGGGCTCCGCGCCTTCAGGAGGCACGACCTGCCAAGAGGGCGCGCTAGGGTAGGGCTGCGGAGGCGGCTGCAGAAACGGAGCCCGCAGGCAGCTGCAGTCAGGCCCGGATCTCGCCGCCTCCAACCCGCCGCCCGCCCTCCGCCTTCGCTCCCGCCCCGCCCGCAAGCCGGAGCGTGGGGAGTGCGCAGGACTCACCTGGGGCCGCGCGGGGCTGCGGGCAGGAGACGCCGCCGCCGCCGGGGCTGGGACCCGGGACCCGAAGCAAGGTCGAGAATTGTATTGTCCTGAGCACCAGCAGAGCGCTGTGTGCTTGCATAGTTTTACGAACACTCTCGTTACATTGCACACTCAGCTCTTGGCCGTGTACTCACGGACAGGAGGTGTCTACTGTGGCAAATAGCAATGTACTCGGGAGACTTGCCCTCTGACACACACAGCTCAAGTCTTTCTCCCTTTGATCCTTTATCAGGGAAGTCGCTGATACGGAGTGTTTTCTTTTCCTTTCGGTGCGGAAAATCTGTCAAACGTGTGTGTGTGTGTGTGTGTGTGTGTGTGCGCGCGCGCCCGCGTGTGTGCATGTGCGTGTGTGTGTGTGCGTGTGCGCGTGTGTGCGCGTGTGCGTGCGTGTGTGCGTGTGTGCGCGCACGCGTGTGTGCGCGTGTGTGCGTGTGCGCATGTGTGCATGTGCGCGTGTGTGTGTGCGTGCGTGCGTGCGTGTGTGTGCGCACGCGCGTGCATTTTTTCCCCCTTCATTTTTTTAAGTTCGCAAGTATGAAGAATGTGGCGGTGTCCGTAGAACTGTATGATGTACACATATTTTCAGCGAGAACATGATGTGGGTAGTTTAACATTGTTTGGAGGAACTGAAAAATTCAACTAGGGGATTTATCACTCCCGAGGTTAAAAGGATGCATATAGGAACCCTTTAGGCGTTTGATGGAGGAAGCAGAGGTTGGGGTGCAAGCAGACTCCCCTTCCTATTTCCCCTACCACACCAGCCCTTAGAACAGGCGGTGAGCGCGGTCACGCTAAAATGTGAGCTTGCTACCAACCCCAGCGAGATGAAAGGCGGTGGGGCTAGCCAAGCCGGGGCACAGCAGTGCGAGATCCCAAACACTACTATAAATGTGTATGTGACCTCTTAGGAAGAAGCGACATGCTGTCGGAAGCTAACCGTCCATAAGCAGGTGGCAAAGAGTCAAGGACCTGCTGGAGTGACCGAGGTGGTCACCACACTGTCTTCCAGTGACAGGACCCTGGAACAATGCTGCCGGACCTTGTGCATAGAAAGCAGGGTGGGCGTGTTTGGGATCAGAGCAGAAATGCTCCGTGCTGAGAGGGGACAAATAGTGCTGGCACCAGTGATTCCCCATTCTTCTTCTAGCCAAGCTTGTCCAACCCTTGGGCTGAGAGCCGTGGGCGCATTTGGCCCAGGACAGCCTTGAATGCTGCCCAATGCAAATTCGTAAACCTTCTTAAGACATTACGAGATTTTTTTGCGAACTTCTTTTTTCACCTCATCAGCTATCATTAGTGTATTTTATGTATAGCCCAAGACACTTCTTCCAATGCGGCCCAGGGAAGCCAAAGGATTGATCACCCTACCCTTCCCACATAGCACTCAGCTTTTGCTCTCATTAAATGTTGAACCGATATTTAAAGAATATCAACTTGATATTTGGTACCGAACTATTTGCTTAAGTCTCTAGGTCCCGCCATGGAGATGGGCATAAATCACCTTGACTGCAGAAATATGGAAAGCAAAAGGGAGAAGCCAGAGTGCCCAGAAAACAAGTTAGAAACCAGAAGGTTAACATTCTGATTGCAGAGAGCCACTGACTGCATTTCACGTTCACAACAGCCATGGCAGGCAGACCTGCCCCACCCACTCATGGAGGCCAGTGGCCACTCCTGTTGCTCACGAGTATCAGATATCTTTGAGCATTATCTAGTCTTTGGTTCAAATATGGCGTAAATTTTCAGGCACCCTGAAATGAATGCTAATAATCTGATGCAGACTAATGCTTCGTTTTAAGACCTATGGCATGGAAGAAAGATTAGTAGAACTCAGGTTTGTATAAAGGTGAAAGGAGGCAGGGTATAGTCTCTGAGGAGTCGACATACCTAAGAATTGGACAAAAGTTCTATATGAGAATGTCAAAACAACACTTTGGGGAACAGGGAAAGCAGCTCCAGCTGTGAAGGCAAAGCAAAGATGGGAACCTTAGCCAACTCTGTGCAAGATCAGACTGAGCCCTACAAGGAAAAGATGCTCCACAGAGTGGTACAATGTAGCCACAGAGAGAAGGAAGACTTTGGCTCAGGGGCAGGTATTGAGCTCCAGATGAGTGACAGTGGTGTAATTAACAGCCAGAAGGAAACTGAACAGAACTGGGTAAACAGAGGAGCTGAGGAGACTGCCTCTTCAAAAAATGGCTTCTCAGAGTCCCGGGGAGAGTCAGATCCCAGGCTCAAGCCCCTGGGTTTCTGCACAATGACTGTTTAGGACCCCGCCCTGCAGGGTGCAGTGTAGGAACTGAGCTTGTCTGCCCTCCCGTGGGTCCTTCATCTAGTGAAATGGAACGAAGACCTTGGGAGCCAGAGTGGGCATCTTTACTCCACCCCCCACTACTACTACCAATTCTGATGGCCTGTCATAACCATCAACATTAGCTACACGGTAGAGGTAGCTTGTTATTTTTCTTTTTCAAAGACTTTGTTTTACTAACTTTACTAATTGAGGTGTTACAGGACAAGAAAAGGGAAGAGACTAATATTTATTGAATACTTGCCTATCTAGTAATATTTATTTTTCAGCAACTTTTCAAAACTACCTCTTTAGATGAGTTTTGTCACTCCATTTCACAAGTGAGGAAACAGGCTCAGAGAGGTAAATTAACAAGTTCACTTCCCAGAGCTAGGTAACGATGGAGCCAGGATTCAAACCCAGTGTGTCTCACACCAGCAACCCTTTGGATTTTGCACCACCTGCAACATTTCTCACAAGTACCAGTGCTGGTATTCTTTCCTTATACCATTAAATTCTTTATTACATCTAAATCCAATGGCTACAAAGACTCAAATGCCTACAAGCGAATACATACTGTCACCTTTTGAGAAAGGTGGATTTACACAGTTCCTTATAGAGACATTTCTGTGCCTGTGTCACATGACTCTGAAGCCTGGCCATGATGATATGACAAGGAACAACTAAATCAGTGCTTCCCAAACTTTAAAGAGTATATGTATCAACTGGTTTTCTGCCATGATGATTAAGCGACCATTAGATCTCTGCTTCTCGAACATTACTGTATTTATGAATCACTGGGGATCTTTTTAACATACAAATTCTTGCTCAGTAATTCTGGGGTGGAGGGTCTAAGATTCTGCATTTCTAACAAGCTTCCAAGTGAAACCAGACCACAATTTCATTAACCACTGGCTTATGAGGAGAATCAAAGACTACCCAAAGGCAACCCCACCCCATGCTGGATGGATCTTAATCAACACAGGCACTGTTCTTGATGAGTTTAGACACCAGACATATAGATAAAAAGGTTGGCTCAGCAGAATTGGGCATGAAAGAAAAATGTATCAAGACTTGAGAAGAGTAATTAGAACAGACAGTAATGCACATCCCTTCTAAGAGGTGCTAGCCCAAGTGCTAGGAGCTGGGGAAGTCACAGGGTAGGAGAGATGAGGTAGAAAGGGGTAAAGGAGAGGAGAGACAGAAGACCTCCTGGGGGAATTAGTGATATCATGGCACCTTTAAAAGGTGCAGTAATTTTTAACTTTTTGAGTGGAGGGCAGGGTCATAAATCCTTCTGAGACTCCAATGACAGCTATGGGAATTCTCACAGAAAAATACACACACAAAATTTTGTTCCCTATTTTGGAAGCCTATCTGTGCACCCCAGATACAAAGCCTGCTTTAGAGTCAAGACCAGTAGAGATCTTACATGATTTCAGTGAGTATTATATCCATTAGGTCCTGTCTGTCAACAAGAGGCAAAGAGGCAAAGATTCAAAGCTTGCAATGTGGAAACACCTGGTGTCTGTATTTACTTCGTAACTCTCCATACCGATTCTCAGCTCTGTCCACAGTATCTTGAGAACATATTCTTTTCTTTGGGTCCAACTGGTGCATTTTAGCTTCTAGACAATGGTACATTTATGTGGGCTGTATCTTTTTCTTGCTGGGATACAAGAGGTTTATTGATCTCACAATAAACTGTTTTGCTTGATTTTCATGCAAATTCTCAGTATTGGAATTATTTTTTTTTTTGACACAGAGAAGAAAAGTTGCATGTCATTTCCATCTTGGTAATAGTCAAATAAGAATTTCCTTTCTCATAGTCACATTGTAAGTTAATAAAAGCAATTGTGTTGGCTTTACTAACACTCTCTTTCATTTGGTTTTGTTTCCATCTTAATTTCTACATTGATATTTTCTTAGGATTCTTAGATATTTCGGACCTACTTCAGTAAGCCTATAATGATGCAAAATATATTTTATGGAATTGCAGGGACCTTGTCATCCCTGGTTTATAAAACATTTCCAGTAAAAGCATGACTTGACCCTATACTCGGTTACCTAGCCATCTCTCTAAATCTCTACTTGATGTCCCTCAATATTGCAGGTGTTCCAGGTCAGTGGTAGCACAGAAGTCCTTGCGAGTGTCCCCAGCACACATTTCAAATAGTGTCAAAATGTTTAACTTTTTTGCCTGACTGAGAAATTTTTGATGTGTACTATTTGAATACTTTTCTTCAATTTATCATTAAAGCAATATAAAAACTGTAACTATAATACAGAAGGTAAGGGTATATAATTTTACTCAGGGTATTGAAAATATTTTAAGTTGCAATAAGTAGCATGTAGGTGTTTTAATCATAGAAGTGTAATGAAGCTCTATGAGAACTGAAGCAAATGGCCCAGACTCTGTTTGATTTGTTTGATTTGTTTTTAGATATGTTACCCTGCAAACAGACAATTCAAATATGTGACAATAACCCCATTGTGTGTGGCTGTGCTACCACTATGACCCTATGATGGCACAGACACTAGGTACAAGTATAAAGGTAGTTAATGTACATAGGCTCAGGAGTCAGACTACCTGGGCTCACATCCAGGCTCCATCTTACTAGCTGTGTGATGCTGAATACATTTAACATCTCTGTGAAATGGAAGGACAGTAAGTAGTCCCTACCTCTCAGGGCTATTGTGAGGGGTCAATGAGATAGATAAGCCATGCAGAGCACTTAGCACAGGGCCTGGTACTCCATAAATGCAAAAGATTACTAGTAAGTGGCCAATATGATTTATGAATTCTTTTAAAAAACAATATGAGACAGAATTTTATATTAATGGGTGCAGAATGTCTAAAACAGACCTTCAATCTCTTCTACTGGACTATCAGCCATAAAGTTTCCATCATTATTTCTTACAGGGGACTCTTATGAACCCAGAGTTGCCGAGAGACGGTTTGCAGATTAAACTACCCATCATAGCCCTAATTGCTAGATTACTGTTTTCCAAAAGTATGTACATGGTTCTCAAAATTAAAATTTTTCAGCTGGGCAATCCTCACTCTACAAATATACCTTTAAAAAAAGTATAGTATCTTTTTTGAGCCAATTTTGCCTGGAATTTGGTTGAAATTGGCCTGAAAGATGAAATTAAGATTATAAACAGAGGCAGAAAATTTTTATCTCTTCATTCCATACGAAATCAAGTGAAACACAAAGTAGTTATTACTAAGTCATCTTGAGATTTCAGCACTTAATGTATATGTTTAATAACTGAATGTTAGAGCTTGCTAAAACAAACACACTTTGGGGAACTGCTTTTTAATCAATTCCATTATACCATTCTTAGATAAATCTTTAATACCAACATTTTTTCCCCCAACAGGCAGAATGAGGAAGCTTCATTTTGGTTAAAAAAAAAAAAAAAACTACCATAATTCAGACTAAGAATCCAACCTTTAAATGGAGGCCAATGGGAGCTCCTAGTTTTTAGTGCCCTAATTAGACATAAGCAACTAAAGTTAAAATTTCTCCATGAATTCTTTCACTTTCAGTTTTCTTCCCTGAAATGCCACTGAGAACAAGCAAATGATAAGCTAAAATGGTTCAGAAGTGTTTGCCTGACAGGCCCAATCCAACAAACAAATACAGAAAATGTATGTATGAGCTTAAAAATGACAAAGGTGAGAAAGTAAAAGCTGACCTTGGGTCACGTGCATTTAATCCATGTTTGTTAGATTTGGTCAACACCCACTATGAATGTGTCCTTATACAGCACTGAACTTCCAGAAAGAGCCAGAGACTCACATACTTCAAGAGGCATAAAAATATATTTCAAGTCAGTCCCTTTAAGTATAAAAATGTTAGGTGAGAAAGAAAATCTCCATAACTGAATTTTGAAATTGAGTTTAAAAAATCTTTTGTACTTAAAAAAAAAAAAAGCACCATAAAACATTTATGTAAGCATATAAAATGTGTCCAACATAATCTGAATTCTTAATTTTAATGTTTGAATCCAAATCCAGCATACATTTTGATAATCCATTTGCTTTCCAACAAACTAAATTTAAAGAAAAAATATATATTTATCTTTCCAAATATAAGTGGTATAAAACTATTTTTGGTTTTCATCAATGAGAAGCATAACTGTCTTTAACTAAATCCAAATAGAGTAGACTCTCCATTAACTGGAAGTCAAGAAACTGGCAAAATTGCCAGTTGCTTGAGATTTTGTCAGTTGCTTGAGTTCCGAGTTAACGGAGAGTCAATTTACATTTATCCAGCATCTACCAATCCCCATGGGTGCCAGTACACTGACAGTCTACTGTAAAGATAAACATTGATGATGAGATTCCTTTAGATTAAAACGTATTTGGTACAATACCTATAAATATGTGCAAACATGCTGTAAAAAATATATGTAATCTGCAAGATGAAGTGAAATATTTGTATAACACACCCTATTTATATAACAAAGGGTGAGGAACATAAACTCCTAGGTATCACACAATACCTTGACAAAACGTTTTTTATCCATAGAATAGTCTCTAAAAGTAGCTTAGATGAAACAACAAAAACTTTCATCCAAGGTTTTAACCCTTTTTATTGGATTTCTTTTCTGCATGATCCTCTCTCAAAAGATAAATTGGATATGCAGTGTATTTGTAAACATCTTACTTTCAAGCCATATTACTACAGTCCTTAGAAACAATTCAATTCTGCGGCTCTTGATGCACAACAGGGTTGGTGGAGGCTTTAGCGTGGAGCTCTTCGGTTTCCCCCTTGAAAACAAACTCGGCAGGCGCTGGCTGTTCCTGTTTCACAGCATGAGCTGCGTAGTTAAGGCTTGTGTTTTCAATCCAATGCCAATAACCTGAGAAGGGGTTGTAGAGCATTCCTACCACAGTTTGAACTGACAGACCATCTGAAAAAAGTACCAGAAAGTGTAGATTTAATAAATAAAGAGTCTTGTGCAATGCTCCATGTTAAAAAAAAAAAAAAGAAATCTTAAGTCAATGGGCAAAAATATCTTGTAACCACGTACTGATCATTTTTTACTGGAGCACAGAACATAAACTAAACTGTAAAGCCAAATGCTTGGGTTCATATCCCAGCTCCAGCATCTTATTAGATAACAAACCTGGGCAATTCACTTAATCCTTCTGAATGCCAGTTTTCTCACAAGAGAGAACATATATCAGAGTTGTTAGAATTAGATGAGATCTGTGAGTAAAGTAGCACAGTTCTAAGACTTTGGTAAGCACTCAATAAACATTAGCTGTTAGAAAATACCTGCCAACCAGTGATTGTTTCTATAAATGATCTTTAAAATAGTTTTTCTACTCTATTTTCAACAAGGTTTCTTGCAGAAATCATTAGGGCTTACTTACTACATTGCATTGGACTGATAATATTCCATGTAAAATCAAGTTTACTGATATACTGTTACATGAACTAAAAACCTCATACATAATGAGTCTAAGTACTTAAGAGAAATACCAAATGTCAAGCAAATGACTGACAAATGTTATTACTTGGCAGGAATTCAACACATAAATCGAGTGCTCATGATGTGTAAAACTGAGGTAGGCAATGTAGAGTACCAAAAGGAGACATAGTTTTGACTTCAATGAACTTACAGGCCAGAAAGGGGCTTAAAAACCCCAAAATAACCATAATACAAGGTATGCCATAAGTACCATAAATACATAAGAAGTGGCAAGAAAGTTCAAAATATATCTGAGTATGGGGAAATAAGGAAAAATAGTATCTAAGATAAGGAGGGCCTCGATAGGACAAACTGCGGATATGTGATTAACATTTGTACCTCATCCTTAAACAAGTGAGGAATTGGGAGTTCCCTGATGGTGTAGTGGCTTAAGGCTTCAGCGCTGGAGCTGTCAGCGCTGCGGCCTGGGTTCAATTCCTAGCCAGGGAGCTACCCACATACCAAAAAAAAAAAGCAAAAAAAAACCAAAAAACAAAAAAAAAACAAACAAGTGAGGAATAAACAGCCAAAAATACTCATGGATCATCTATCATTTGCCTGGCTCTGGGTTAGGTACCACAGGTGAGAGAGAAGTGACATCTAATACATAATCCTAACTTGAAAAAGTTTATTATCTACTTGAGGAGATGAAACCAACACCCAAATAATTGTGGCTTAGTGAATTAAGTGTAAAATTGTGTGAACAATAATTATAGGTATATTAAATGTTCAGCTAGGCCTTGAAAATTGGAAAAATGCTTATTACTTACTCGATTCCAGAATGCTCTCTAGCTTTTCAGGTGATACAAATTTCTCCCAGGTATGAGTACCTTTTGGTACAATACCTGCAATTTGCTCTGAAAAAACAATTCCCAAGGCATAGGACAGCTGTGTTTTGTTGATTGTAGTAATGAATAAAGAACCACCAGGCTAAAAAAATGTATGTATAGAGATAAGATTTTAAATGTCAGGAGTATTAGTTCGGTAAAGACTTGGCTTCCCCCACCCTCCTCCTTCCTTCCAAATAATTTAAATGCAGTTAAGATACATAAGCATGAATAAAATATAACTTACCAAAATAATATTTTTTTCTCTTGGGAAATTTATTATTAAAGGCAATCCACTAGAGATACACTCACTGAGTTAATGCAATAGTGCTTACAACTCTTAAAATCATACATTACTACGACTTATATTTACAGCATATACATTCTTGTGCACATATCAAACTTTATAATAAACATATAGAAATGAGATCAGGCTGCTCCTCCTGTTACACACCCACATTTTTGCTTTAACATGTGTCCACACCGTTCTCTCTGTGGGTGCTGAGCCTGCCTAACCTGTTCGGTACAGAGTACAGCTCCGTATCTTGTGCAGGAGAGTAATGCCAGTAAGTGTTCCTTGACAAAAACATTAATGGATAAAGTTTGAAATTTTTTTTTATTACACTAGTATAAATAAGCACTTAAATGGGGATAAGCTGCCGAAGAGTACCTTCAAAATAACTGTCATATTATATGCATGCACACACACTCCCACACACACATACACATATATTTATATATAGAGAGAGGAAGAATATATCCCAAATACCACCCCAACCCAAAAATAAAAGAGAGGAGGCCCTACAACACTGGAATGTGCAATTAAATGAAAAACTGAAATATCAGACACAATTTCATCACACATTGTAATTTTTCTCTGTAAAACTCCAGTATTCTAAAATATCTTAAGAATCATATATCTATCAATTACATCTTAGTAGAACTATGGGGAAAAAAATCACTTATGAATAACTAATCTGTGTTCTACAAAATCCTACTTTAAATAAATAAGAGTAGTGAGCAATGGCCATCTATTTTTTTTAGTTTTTGGGCCATTTATTGTTTTAAAAATAGGTTTTTCATTAAAGCAAACATGAGAAATACCAATTTCTCTATGTTTGAAAGAACCTCTACTCATACATACTGACTAATATACAACACAAAAAGTGATAATTAAGGAGTTTTCCTTGGAAAATGGGAAGTAAGCCTATTAAAACTCATTTAAGAGGAAACACCAAGAAACAGTTACAGATTGAAGGAGACTAAGGAGACATGGTCACAAAATACAAGGTAGGATCCTGGATTGAATCCTGCAACAGAAAAATGACATCAGTAGGGAAACTAACAAACTTTAACAAGGCCTGTAGTGTAATATAGAATAATGTCAATGGGAGTTCCCTGGTGGTGTAGTGGCTAGGCTTCAGCGCTCTCAACGCTGCAGCCTGGGTTCGATTCCCAGTCAGGGAACTACCCACATTAACAAAAAACAAAAAACTGTCAACATTAATTTCTTAGCTTTGAAAAATGCACCATGGGTTACATACAGGACTAGGACTGTGGTGAGGTGAGTGAGGTGCCTAGGACACAAAAATGAAGGAAGCACTCACTCTCTGGGGTGTGCAAACGCAGGACTGGCACCAAAGAGCAAGTGCCTCCTTCACTTTTGTGCCCTAGGTACCTCAATTGCCTTACCCAAGTTCTCACCCTTATTATGTAAATTGTTAACAGTAGGGGAAACTGGGCGAAGAGTATATGCAAACACTCTATACTATTTTTGCAACTCTTCTATAAATCTAAAATTATTTAAAAAGAAAAGCTATTTTTAAAAAGCTTTATTTAGGTAAAGGCTAAGCATTTTATTCTTTTACCTTTTGACCTTAGGGTGTTAACCTCTTGAATATATAAACAACAGAGTTGATATAGTAACAATAATATTTATTAAAAGAAAATTTGAAATGACTTTCAGAGGACTAAGTCTGTGGCAAATCATACAAGAGCTGTCCGGAAAAAATTCAGCCATAAATGCCTCTATTTTACATGGCTGGGTACTTTCTGGACAGCCCTTGTATAATCATAATAATGTAATGGGAAGGACCAGACTTGAAATCAAAAGATGTAGCTTTAAGCCCCACATAAATGTCTAGTGACCTTTGACATTGGTCAAAGGAGGTAATAACAAAGCCTACCTTACCTTCCTAACCTGTCTGTAGTAAGATCAAGTGAGATCACATATATGAAGTATTTTTTTATAAGCTGAAAACTGTTATACATGATACATACGAGTTACTTACATGTTAAGTCAACTTATGCTAATAATGGTTTTTACTGATTTTTAAGGATAACAACTAACTTCTTATTAATTGCTATTCAATGTCTATTAGTTATTTAATTTAGACTTTACCAATGTAAAAATGCAGCTATAAATCTATTGGTTGTATTATAATGTTCAGCACCAACACTTTTCAAGCTCCCTGGACATCAAGATACTGGATATGGAAAACCCCAGTACTGAGGGCAAGCTGAGAGGCAGAAGTAATCTTCAGCAGAGATGCTGTCCCCTAATCCTGGCTTCTTGGTTTCAAGTATTATGAAACATTTATTGCTATGAGTACATACACAACCTGAAAAGAAAAACCAAACAAGTAAACTCCCAAAGTCTTACTTTTAACACTTGATAGCAGCACTGTATAAATGTTTCTAGATCAATCACATGTTCTACAACTTCAGAAGCGACGACGCCATCAAATGTTTCTGCAGTCTCTTCCACAATCTCTTCCAGAGAACATGCTCTGTACTCGATCCTCTTATCCAAGACTGGATCAAATGATTTATGGCGCTGTGCTGTTTTAATGTTCTCTTCCACAGGGTCAATTCCAATAACTGAAGCCCCAAGCCGCCCTAGAGGCTAATGGAATAAAAAAACGTTACCCTCAGGAAGAAAATAGAACACATTAGCAATGAAAATCTTATCAAAAAGGAAACAAGATTGACCACGAGGAGATAATTGCTGAAGAGTGTTTATGGGTACATGGAAGTTTATCATACCATTTTTTCTATTTTGTTCATGTTTGAAAATTTCCAAATAAAAAGCTTAAAAGTGAGAACAATAATCAGGACAACAAAAAACTTACCAAGAACTACTTGAGAATAGTGGAAAAAAAATTGTCTACATTCTCTAGGTACACTTATATGCAAATAATATAGTATTGCCATTTTTAAAGTGCAACTGTAATATAGTGTAAAAACCACAACTTCAAATATTCTAAAGAATAATTTTTTCTCAATAGTTTTTTTCTATGATTGACTAAAAATAATGGTTCATAGCTAATTTTTCTTTCAACTTTTATACTCAATCACTTCCTATGACATGCCCAAGCTTTTATTTTATTTTTTTATTATTGTTAGACTTACTGGAGTGACACTGGTTAGCAAGAACTACATAGGTTCCAGGTGTACAATTCTACAGTACATTGTCACCAAGTTTTTAAACACTGTTTTAATTTTTATCTTGCATAGCATTTATTTTATAACTCTTCAGTCAATACATTACAAGTATTAATCAAATTCAGAGACATATCTGTGACAATGCACTGAGAAGATGGTAGAACACATACAGTAAAATTCACTCATTTACAATTTGATACACCACGTATTCATGATTCTCAGGGATGTATTTTCATATATTTTACATTTCCTGAAATTTTATAATTGATACCGGGTCAAAGGCCTCTGTTAGGCGCACTGTCAACTCAGTTGTTATGGCCTTGACAGGACCACATCCCATTGAACCTTCTTCACTTAAAACATTTACATCCTATACTGTTGCTTAAGATACCTTTCAGAGATCAGATTATGACACAATGAAAAAAATAGTTATTGTGTTGACAGAAGAATACGAAATAAAGCTAGCTGCAGGACATAAATTTCCTATAAGCGACAGCAAACCGTCACAGGGAGAATGAGTATTCTTCCAAGTACTCTAAAACACCTGAGAAGCACAAGCAGGCAAACTGTTTTGATATTGAAACAAGGGCAAAAGGATGGCTTATCATAGCATTTCAACTAGTGGAAATTACCTAATCTCTTGGGATAGAAGAAACAACAAAATTTTCAAAGCTATTCAAATGACCAGTGTGCCCTCATGTTCGTTTTAAAAAAAAAAATCCCTCAATATAATTTTCTGAAATATTTATGTAGTTTTAAGAACAAGTATGTATTACTTTTATAGTCATAAAAATATTTAAAACATTAGGCATTTTTCAAATGAATACTATTGTTTGTTAAAAGGGTAAATGAGGCACAAGCCCATTTCTCAACTTTTTTTCCCCAGTTAAAAATTGCAGAAAAGTGGTAAATCACTTACTTCAGTTAACAGTCCACCACCACAGCCAACATCAAGAATCTTCATTCCAGACAAAGGTTTTCCTGGCTGGTGATTAGCAACTGTTTGTAAAAGATTGTCTCTTTTAAAAAAATGCAAAACATATAAAAGTTATTAATTTTATCAATTAAATCTTTAAAAAGTACAATTTTCAATGAAATATTAAACTCATTTTAAATGGATTATTGATGTTTTGAGTAAACAGATCTTTTATTTTCAGCATAAAGTGACTAATTATGTTTAATTTATAAGATATTTTTAACAATCAAAAGCTGGAGGTTTAAAGTAACTCTCTTAAAGTAATCTAGTAATAATGATAATTTAATTTTTAGTTTAATCATAATTTAAGAAAAACTTTAAACATAATCCAGTTTACATTAACCTGGTTTTATTTGCTTGAGATATCATGTCACCTATTAACTACATTGTCAGTAATTGCTACATCCGTTTCACGTCTGCAACCAATAGGTTATTTTACAGGGCTTAGAAGAAGCAAATTGGAAATCGGTATTTTCAGAATTTGCCTACATTCCCTTCCAAACTGAGTCCCTTTTAATATTCTATGTTAGAAGTGCTTTCATAATCATGTAAACAAATCAAGTAAACTTAATTCTAAGATAATCATAGTAATAACTTTACATATATGCAAACATAAGCATACATATACACACATGCACACACACAGATATAGATCTAACAGTATTGTAAACTAAACTTTTAAATTGGACTATATATATTTTTAATTATTAATATAGAAATAATTTTTATTTGAATTCAAAATAATATGGCTCTATTTAGAATACTGTAGTAATTATCTAAAGTAAATATCATCATTGGCTCTGAGACAGGCCTAAAGACATCATTTTTTTGAAGTAAAAATATGTACTAAGAATGTGCAAGGAAACAAAAATATAAAAACCAGGTTTGCTGAGTACTGGGAATTGTTATAAGACAGACACACTGAGACAATGTAACAGAGTCCAAATTATAAAACAGGCAGCAAGGGTGCTCTCGCCTTATCAATTCCCTGGAAAATAAATCAGTAACCTCAGTAATGCGAAAATCCCACCACTTGGTTAACAGGACATACTCCCCCCATGTTCTCTAACTTCTCTCCTCACACCGCTTTCTTTTTTTATCCTTTAAGATTGGTTTCATCCTGTTGAAAGAATATTTGGGTTTATTTGTAAAGTGAAATAAATAATATCCTGATTGAAAATGGACAAGGATCAAATCTGTGAAAAAGGTCTATCGGCTATAATAGCAGAGACCATCGGTGGCTTGCAGAAAAAAAATTCAGATAATGTATGTTCACTAAAAAGATAAAAAGAGTAAACAGCCAAAAATGGGTGAAAAACCCTAGGGCTTACTGTGACCTCGACAATCAAAAGCAGACAGGTGACTTGATTATACTCGATGACTTGTGGGGTGAGCTACAAGGAGGTTCAAGTTAGAGTCTGGTCTCGCACAGTGTCCATGTCCAAAATGCAGTCAGGTCTCCTCTTGCAGGAACTGGAACATGAACGAGAAGTCTTTCTTTGACTAGCCATTTGCGTACATCATCCTGTAAATCTGATGGGCCCGGCTGCCCGGGACGATTGGGCTCTTTGTACTGGTGGCAGTCTTGTGCTAATCCCAGATCCTTAGCCATGAGCATTGTTCTAAATCCACCCTGGTAGCTGTTAGCCAAGGGAACTCCATCCATCACCCCAGGTACAGGATTATGTCACTTGACCAGCACTGTCCTGAGCTCATTCTTAGGATTTTAGGGTCAAGCCCTAACCTGATTCCAAGATTCATAGCTTCCATGGTTCCAATCATTACTAATAGGTAACAGCATGTTGTTGCAATCCTTTGCAGCCTGCCTGGTCCCAACAGCTCCACCGTGCATCACATTGGAGCCCAGGCAGCCCAGCAACTCTTTGGCAGCAGCAAACTCATCTTCAGCTCATCCACCATAAATGTGAGGTTCCCAGACCGAGCAGCTCCCACACCAACAGAAACAGGGGCATCCCTGAAAACTGCTCCCATTTTCTCAACTTCTTTGGCCAATTCTTTCAAAACCGTAGGTTCAATAGTACTTGAATCCATTAACAGTGAGCCTTCCTTCACTCTTTTTAGAATTCCATTTGCTCCAGAATAAGCTTCTATTGATTCATACTGCTGGGCAACACTGTAATAGTTGTCAGCCTTTTCAGGTGCATCTGCTGGGGAACACGCTACCTGTTCACCTGCATCGTGAAACTCTGCATGCATCAGGGAACACATAAATAGTGAGTGGATAGTCATGTTTCATAAGATTTTTGGCCACTGGATTCTCCACGTTGCTGAGTCCAATGAATCCAACTGGCGTCTTAGAACACACCACTGCAAGGCTGACCTAGAACGCACCACTGCAAGGCTGACCACGGCCGGCTGCAGCTGGTGGCTCCAGTACCAGAGGCTGGAGGTGTTTCCACGGAGCCATCAGAAGACTGCAATGCTGCCCGCACCCTGCCTCCCATATATGTGTATTTTAATTATATTAAAATAAATGTTATATATAATAAGGCTATCTTAGGATATCTTTTATTGCTATTAAAATTAATTGACTTCTGGGAATAACCTAGATAGTGGTTAAGTAGATAACTTCAGAATGTTGCAACATACATTCTGAAAGAACCCATTTCAGAATAAGTCCAATCCATTCTTCACACCCTGGCCAAAATGACTCCTTTGTATCACAACTTACTTTAGATCATATTGCTTCACTTCAATGGCTTCCAATTATGCTCAAAATAAAATCCAAACTTTTAACCATAACTTGTATTGCCCTAGGTGATATGTTTTATAGTGTGATGTCTAAATGATGGTGTCAAAGTAGTTTGAATAGAGTAGTTCTCAAGCTGAGAGTATTAAGGGCTGTTTGGAAAAAATCCAGCCATAAATGCCTCTATCTTTCATAATACATGGCTGGATACTTTCTGGACAGCCCTCGTATACCAAAACACAGTCTGTAGACCTCCCCAGAGCAGCAGGTTTAGGGTTAGACCTGAGAAATTTGCATTTCTAACAGATTCCCAGGTAACACTGATGTTGCTAGTCCAGGTCCTACACCTTGAGAAACACTGGTCTAGCCTAACAGAATGACATTTTGCTTTTCTCTGCCTTAGTGCTTCAGTGATCCACAAATTCAGTGGTAATAAAAAGGCAACAGTATTTCTCTTTTTGCTGTACTGGTTCTAGATGAACCACCAAAAACCAATCAGGAAGTTCCTTGAGGGCAGTCTGAGTCTGATATCCTGGATCTATTCAGTGCCTTCCTCATGTTATTCTGGTCAAAAATGTTAAATGAAAAAATAAATAAATGGACGTAAGAACGAATGAACAATTTCTTGATAAATGGAGTCTGATGAGCCCTTTCCATTAGCTCCCACAGAAAATTGTAAGTTCCTGAATACATGGATTGTCTTTCAAATGATGCATTTCTTTGTAGTATCTATAGTGTCTGGCCCCCAAGCTCTGTACAAGGTAAGTACTCCATAAACGTTTGTAGAATTGAACCATCTCAGTAGTATTCACTGTATTAGGATTGCATAAATGTCAAGGTTGCCATAAAATGACCTTATGCCATAGGACCTTAGTTCCTTCTCATAAGGATTTAATTCTAATTAACCTGATAATGTCCCAAAATGCTTCAAGTTAATTTATGAAAGCAGCCTAGAACTTGGATGATATTATTTGAAAATATTAATGGGTTCAAATGAAGGACATTAAAGAGAATATTCCTAATTTCTAAAGCAAACTTAAAATCAACATTTTGAACCTAGGAATTATATCATGCAAGAGAACAATGAACTCAAAAAAAGATGAATTACTAAAAATAGTTGCATTTTAAAAGACAAAATTTCTGGAATGTTACCTAATAAATGGTACCCTAAGGTCGTTCATAGAATGAAGAGGTGCATATACTCCTTGTTCATCCCACCATTTCTGAGCCAGAGCCAGGAAGGTTTTCACCTCACTGCTGTCTACAGTGGTTTGAGAAGTACTATACAGTCGTGTCCAAGGGTACCTAAAAGGTCAGAATGAAGAGCCAGGCAAGAACTGCTGTTTTAAAAAATATAACATAAACATATTATATAGAAAGATATTCAAATTTATAATTTATTAGATTCTAAATACTCATTTTTGATGTTTCAGAACAAAGTTTTCTTATAATCACTTTGCTTACAAATACACACACACACACACACACACACAGATGAAACAAAATTAACTTGCTTTCAAAGTTAAGTTATAATGAAAATGAAATTATAAAACTTGGCCTTCTGGGTAACATCTAATAATAAATAAATAATAGCAGCTGTGTTAGTAATCATTTACTGAGCATTTACTAAACACCAATGCTATTTAAGAACTCCATATATGTCATATGTTATCTCATTTAATCCTCCCAGCAACTTTATTAAATATTAATATCCCTATTACATAGATATGAAAAGGAAGGCTCAGAGAGATTAAGTGGTGGAGCCATGGTTTGAACACAGGTGCCTCCATCTTCTTCTCTCCATTACTACTGCTATCATTCTAGTCCAAGCTCCCATCATCTCTAGCTTAAATTTTGTCCTAGCCTTCTAATTAGTCTGTCTGCTTCCCACCTCATCCCCTCTAATCTGTTCTCCAGAATGGATCCACTACTTTCCTGAACCTCCCCACTTCAGCCAAATGGGTGAGTCCTTTGAACAGGCCATGCCTGCTCCTTCTTCACATACTTTATATATTGTTCCCTCCACCTGGAACATTATTCTCACATTCCCTCTTCCATCCTCTTACCCCTAATTAATTCCTTCTCATCTTTCAGCTCTTAGTTTGAATGGAATGTCATATAAGAAAGTCTTCCCTGATTCTCAAACCCGGGTCATATTTCCCTATTTTAAGTCCTATACAACTTTCTACTTCTTCATGGAGCTATGTGATTATTTGAGCATGTCTCCCCACTAAAATATACACACTATAAGGGCTAGGCATGACCTGTCTAGCTTACCATTTTATTCCTAGTAATTAGCACAGTTCCTGGAACAGCTGGTGCCCAGGAAACATTTGTCAAATGAATAATCTGAAGGAGGAGGCCCAGAAAAGTATAATTCATCTAAAAAGATTTTTTTAATAAGGTAAGATCAAACAGAAACTAAACAAGCATCAGATAGACAACTACATCAAGTTCCAGGTCAAAGTACTTAACAGTAAAATCCTCCAAGGATTCTTGTATGAAAGAGAATAAGGCTGTTATGTTAGAATAGGTAATGCTATTCAAATTTTTATTATATATTTTTTAGCTTCATAGGATATATTCTATATTGATTACTTATTATCCCTTTAAGAGTTAAATGTTAGTTTTCTTTAATATTATCTTACGAATGTTACCCTCCTTTCCATGCTTCATACAAAATAAAGGACTAACTTACAATAGATAATAGGACATGTGTGTTCAATTGACTAAAGAATGATTTCATGTACACCCGATCTTAAAGGAGACAGCTCATTTACAAGTAGATGTATGCACTCATATCTTAACTCTACGCAATATTTTTTACAAGGTTAGAAAATGGTTTATAAAATAAGAGTACACCACTACCTAAAATGTATACTTATGCACCTTATCATACTATTTACGTTGCCCCCAAATCGTTTATAATTTTAAGCACTGCATTATTTGTGTCCTGTCATAAAGATATTGACAAAGCAAAAGTACTTCTCCAAGTAATATAGTCTTATATTAAAATTAAAGCTATCTCTGAATATGGATGAAGTATATGTATACTGTATTGTAATTTTTCTGTGTGTTTGAAATATTCCAAATTTATAAATTGCTAGAAAAATAAGAATATTTAAATAAATAAAAGCTACCTAATCAAACCACATGAGGTTTTATGTACTGACAGGGTTTATTAAACACAACCAATACAAAACTAATACTGCACATAATTATATAAATATTTGTCACAGTAATGAATAAACTTACCTGTAACTCTTCATTGCATTCAAGCAGGCAAAAGTCATTCTATAGGATCTGGACCACATAATTCTGTATTCTCGGAAAACCCATGGTTTAATTTGTGGAGTCCAACTAAGTTGATTCTCGGAATAAACTAAAACAAATAAATAAATAAATAAATGTCTAGAGAAATCACTGCATATTATGAATCCTTACTCTACATGTACTTGAAAACAACTATATTATATGGCAATCTTATATTATAATTAATAAACCAAAGGTGTTTTTCTTAATTTTGGATTTTATTTTAAAATATAAAATAAAGATATTGCATTCTGCCATCTAGCTCTAATCATTTATGAAATGATAATTAGCAAAAATAATAATGCACATGTAAGTTTTTTATGCCATTAGTTTTTATATCCACATTATACTGCACAAAATTATAAAAACTGACATTTAAAATTACATTACCTTTTAAATTAGGGTAATATTGATCCTGAATTATTTGTCAAAACTAGTTCAAATTCTGTCACTTCTACGTTAGCTACATGAAATGGATTTATACATGTGCTGAACACTTTTTACAGAAGAAAAAAAGTCTTACAAAATATTTTAAATACTCATTTAATCTATATGTTCCAACTCACATAGGGACCCACTTTATGAACTAATACTCTGTTGCAGAACATTTAATAAACATCTAGACAAAACAGACCTTACAGCAAAGACAATTATCATGCATTACATTATGATAAAAAGGACAATCCACCAAGAATATGAAGCAATCCTAAATGTATATGCACCAAACAACAGACTTACAAAACACATGAAGCAAAAATAGAACTGAGAGGAGAAATAAACACATCTACAGCTATAGTTAGAGACAGAGACTTAAACACCCCTTTCTCAGTAATTGATAGAACCACTAGACAAAACATCAGCAAGGATAAAAAAGAAGTGAACGACACCATCAACCAATAAGATCTAATTGAAATTTATAAAACATGCCACCCAAACAAAACCAGAATATACATTCTTTCAAGCATTTTGTATCCAGAATATAAAACAAATGTTCACAACTTTAAGAGAAGCAAAATCATATAAAGAATGTTCTCTGAGTATAATGGACTTAAATTTTAAATAAATAACAGAAAGATAACATGAAAAGAACAAAACACTTAGTAATTAACACAATTCTAAACAATCCATGAGTAAAACATAAAAGGCTCAGGAAAGTAAAACTGAAATAAATTAAATTAAAATATATAACATAAAAATCTGTGGGCATAGCTAAAGCAGTACTTAGAAGAAAATTTATAGCACCAAATGTTCATATTAGAAAAGACAAAAGTTCTCAAATCAATAACCTAAATTTCTACTTCAACAAATTAGAAAAAAAGGGTAAAATAAACCTAAAGCAAGCAAAAGGAAGAAAATAATACTGATAAAATTAGAAACCAAGGACATTTAAAACAAAATAAAATAGATAAAATAAAAGAAGCCAACTCCTTGCAAAGATCAATAAAATTGATAAATTTCTCTTAAGGCTGACAAAGAAAGAGAAAATCTAAATTACTAATATCAGGAATTAAAGAGGGGATATCACTATGAAGCTGACGGACATAAAAATGATGATAAGGGAATACTACAAACAACTTCACATAGTGAAATTTTACAAATTTAGACAAAATGGACAAATACCTTGAAAATCATAAATTACCAAAACCCATGCAAGATGAAACAGGTAGCCTGAATAATCCTATAACTACTAAAGATTCTGAATTGATAGTTAAAACCTCCTTTAAATCTCTAGGCTCAGATAATTTCACTTGTGAATTCTGCCAAACACGTAAAGGAGAAAAAACAACCAACTCTACCCAATCTCTTCCAAAAAAATAGAAGAGTGAGGAACATCTCTCAATCCATTTAATAAAGCCAGCATTACTCTAATACAAAAACCAAAGATGGTACAGCAAAGAAACCATAGACAATTTCTCTTAGGAACAGACACAAAAATTCCCAACAATTAGTAAATAGAATCCAGCAACATATAAAAAAGAATACCATAGCACAACTAAGTGGATTTATTCCACCTACGCAACACTAGTTCATATTAGAAAATCACTGTAATCTACCATGTTAATAATAAAAAAAAAGGAAAACCATATATTCTTATTAATCAATGTAGACAAAACATTTGACAAAACCACACCTATTTATGATTACAAATGCTCAGCAAACTAAGAATAGAAGGGAAATTCTTTAATCCATAGCATGTGCATCAAAATCCTATACCTCACATAATACATAATGGTGAAAAAGTAAGTGCTTTACCTCTAAAATCAGGAAAAAGGCAAGAATAACCATTCTCATGACTCCTTTTCTAAACAGTATTAAAAATCTTAGCCAGTGCACTAAGGAAGGAAAAAAAAGGGAAATAGAAGGCAGACAGAATGGAAAGAAAGAAATGAAACTGTACTTATATTTGGGGGGAAAAAAAGCTCCTGGAACTAATATATGAGTTCAGCAAGGTCATAGATTACAAGGTCAACACACACAAAAAAGTCAACTGTTCTATATATTAACCATGAACAATTGGAAAGCAAACCTCAAAATGCTGTATTACTTAAAATCAGTTCAAAAAAGAATAAATTACTTCCATTGTTGTATAAATCTAACAAAACATGTACAGGGTCTGTATGCTGAAAATTTGTATAAAACACTGATAAAAGAAATCAAAGTCAACCTAATAAATGGTGAGACATACCATGCTCATAGAAATTCTCCCCAAACTGATTTATATGTTTAACACATTTTCCATCAAAATCCCAACAGCCATTCTTCTATAAATAGACAACCTGATTCTAAAATTTATATGAAAAGGCAAAAGAAATAGAATAGCTAAAATACTGAAGAAGAATAAAATTAGAATAAAACTGCAGTTATCACAATATCCAATTTTAAGACAACAGAACTACAGTGACCAAGATAGTATGGTATTGAAGAGGAGACAAAAACAAACATCAATGCAACAGACAAGAGTCCAGAGATAGATCAAAAGAGCTCACCCAACTGTTTTTTTGACAATGGTGCAAAAGTAGTTCAATGGAAAATGAGGAGCCTTTTTAATAAATGGTGTTTAAACAATTGTACATTATAGACAAAAACAAAAACACTTCAACCTAAATTTTTTATCTTATTCAAAAATGAACTCAAAATGGATTGTTGATCTGAACACAAAACTAAAACTTTTAGAAGAAAATATAGAAAATCTTCATGATTTAGGATTAGACACAGAGTTCTTATGTCTGACACCAAAAACACAATCCTTTAAAAAAAGTGATCAAAATTAAACACTTTTGCTCTGCAAAAGACCCTGTTAAGAAAAAGAAAAGTCACAGACTGGGAAGAAATATTTGCAAAACACATAACCCACAAAGGGTAGGAGAGGGGATTTGTAGTGTTTCCATTTATACTTTTTGACCTAAAAGTTTTTATTTTGAAATAATTTAAGACAAAAATTGCAAAATTAGTACAAATAATTTCCTATGTCCTCCACCCAATTCCTCAGTTACAACATTGTATCTAACACATTGTCAAAGGTATATCTGGGCTATATAAGCACATTTTTTAAACTCAACAGTAAAAAACAAACAACTCCCATTAAAAAACAAAAACAATTATAAAATGAATGTGAACATTATAAAATGGGTATAAAAAGACATGAATATATCTCATCAAAGAGAATATACAAATGCAAATAAGTGCATGAAGAGATGTTAACTATCAATAGCCATTACAGGAATGCAAATGAAAGCCATTACATCCCTATCCAACTGAATAAAATTTAACCATCCTGTTATTACCAAGTGTGAACCAGGATATGAAGCAATTAGATCTTTTATATATTGCTGATGGAGATGCACAAGAACAATGGACAGGGCTGGCTTGAAATCTTTCACTAAAAAGTTATAGAAGGGGAGTGAGAGGGCAAGATGGAGACCGTGGAGAGGTCCCTAAAGCCTCTCCCAGAAAACACAATTGAGCAGCCATCCAGGAGCCAAGAGGACCCTGAGTGACACAGTGACAGCTAAGAAATCCACGCATCACAAGAAAATACCTGAAGGCTGGAGATAGGGGGGCTAGTGGGAGAGCGTGGAGGGAGCAGAGACTGATCACGACAGGACCCCATCGCTGCTGATTATCCAGGAGTAGCACAGTGCATGGGAGGGAGGAGGCCAAGAGGCAACAAGAGTAAAAGCCAGAGTAGTGGAATGATGGGAGACGATGTAGGAGCTGGGCCTTAGAGTAGCGTATTTGGGGATAGAGCTTGGGGGCCAGTCTCTGAAGCTCTTGAATAGCAAGAGGGCTGAGTGAGGACTCTGAACAGCCACAGGCCAAGGTGAGGCCCCAGAGATAGCACCTGGGCTTCTGGCACCCTCCACGGCCTGCAGCATGTGCGCACAGCTCCTCTTTAGGAAAACAGTTTCCTGGCCCATGGTGGAGATATGCTGGCTGCCTTTGCAATCTATAACATCAAGCCCACGGCTTTGGACCCATGGCTCACGTGTGCCGGCGCCCTCATGCGGTGCGCACTTGCAGACTCACCCCCAATGGCTGCTGTGGAAACAGATTGCTGCAGCTGAGGAACAGAGGTGGATTTGATAGCATTCTCCTCAGCCAGTGAGAGGAGCCTCTGCCAGCATCCCATCTGCTTCCCTTGTCTCCACCAGCTTCCCCAGCAAACGGCAGGAGGTGGAGCTGCCCCAGCGTGCTTTTTTTTTGGCCTCTCCCCTCTTCTACAGCCTCCCCAATGAACTGCAGGAAGCGGAAGGACCACAGATAGACACATGGCTGGAGACCAAAGATTAGGCTTAAATACCTCCCCTCTCTCCCAAAACTTGGCCCCCAGTGCCACCTTGTGTCTGCTCTACAGCAAAACACCACAAAAATACTAATCAGAGAAGGAAAGGGCTCCTGGGCTCTGCTGAATAGAAAGTCCTCTTGCCAAAGAAGTACAAAGTGGACAATATGAGTACCGTAGGATCTAAAGCTACTCAGAAAGATGTTGAAAAATCTCCAGAAAAGGATCTTATAGATCTAGAAATTTCTGAACTAAGTGACAGAGAATATAAAGTAGCCATTCTAAAGGCTCTGAGAGAAATGAAAACATACTGGCAGAAGACCATAGCTGAGGTGAATGACCTAAAAAAGGAAATCCATGAACAAAAGGAACAATTTAACAAAGAAATTCAAAACATACAGAAGAACAAGATGGAAATTCGAGAGATAAATAATACAATAAAAAAAGTGAGAAACGAAATAAATGCCATAGGAAACTGGGCCAACCAGGAAAGAATTAGTGGTATTGACGATCAGAACATGGAAACATCTCAAAAAGAGGAAGAGAGAGAATAGAGAAACAAAAGAATTGAAAGAACTCTGCAAGAACTATCTGACTCCATGAGACAAAACAACATCAGGATAATAGGATAAGAAGAAGGAGCAGAGCAAAGAAGATACTCAAATAGTAGATGAGATCTTTCCAAACCTATGTATGGAAAGACATGAAACCCTAAATTCAAGAAGAAAATAGGCCCCTTAGATACCTAGACTCTAGCAGATCTTCTTCAAGACACATGGTAATAAAGATGTCAAAAACTAAAGACAAACAGACAATTCTCAAAGCAGCCAGGGAAGAAAGAACTATAACCTTTACAGGAAAACCCATCAGGCTGGCATCAGACTTCTCAGCAGAAACTCTACAAGCCAGGAGGGAGTGGAATTAAATATTCAAAACTTTAAAAGACAGAAACTTCCAGCCAAGAATAAATTATCCAGCAAAATTATCTTTCAGATACGAAGGTGGAATAAAGACTTTCTCAGACACACAGAAGCTGACGAAATTCACCAGCACAAGGCCGGCACTTCAAGAAATACTGATGGAGGCTCTTTGACCTGAAACAAAACATAAAGACAAATGGAATAGAGTTGGGGCAACAAAAAAGAAACAAAAATAAAATAAAACAACAACGAAAAAGTCATGGCCACAGGAAATCCTCACATATCGATCATCACTCTAAATGTTAATGGACTGAACTTACCAATAAAAAGACACAGAGTAGCAAACTGGATTAAAAAACAGAACCCATCCAATATGCTGTCTCCAAGAGACACACCTCAGCCGTAAGGACAAACACAGACTTAGAGTGAAAGGATGGGAAACAACACTCCAAGCAAATGGTAACCAGAGAAAAGTAGGAGCTGCCATAAACTTCAAGTTAAAAAGATAGCAAGAGACAAAGATGAACATTACATAATGATAAAAGGCACACTACAACAAGAAGATTTGATACTAATTAATATATATGCTCCCAACCAGGAAGCACCAAAATATGCAAAGCAACTACTAACAGATCTAAAAGGAGAAACTGACAAAAGCACAATCATTGTGGGAGACTTAAACACCCCCTTAACAATCATGGACAGATCATTCAAACAGGAAATAAATAAGGAAATATAAGCTCTAAATAACACATTACAGCAATTGGACATAATTGACATTTATAGGACACCTCATCTAGCAAAAAGAGACTATACCTTCTTTTCTAGTGCATATGGAACATTCTCAGGGATAGACCACATGCTGAGACACAAAAGCAGCCTGAGCAAATTCAAGAAGATTGAAATCATACCAAGTGTATTCTCAGATCACAAAGCTTTGAAATTGGAGACCAACTGTAAAAGGAAAGCAGAAAAAAACCACATATATATGGAGATTAAACAGCATCTTATTTAAAAGTAACTGAACAAAAGAACAAATAGAAGAAGAGATTAAAAGAATATATAGAAATTAATGACATTGAAAATACAAAATATCAAAATTATTGGGACACAATGAAAGCAGTAATAAGAGGGAAATTTATATCATTACAGGCCTATCTTAAGAAACAAGAACAATCAGAAGTAAACACCTTAGTATCCCATCTTAAAGAACTAGAAAAAGAAAAGCAAACTAAACCCAAAGTCAGCAGAAGAAATAATAAAAATTAAAGCAGAGCTAAACCAATTAGAAAACAGAAGGACAATTGAAGAAATTAATATTAAAAAGAGCTGGTTCTTTGAGAAAGTTAACAAAATTGACAAACCCCTGGCTAGACTAATCAAAGGATGAAAGGAAAAGACACAAATATCCAAAAATTAGAAAGGAAAGGGGAGAAATTACCACTGATACCACAGAAATACAAAGGATTTTAAGAAAATATTACGAAGGGCTTTATGCCACTAAATTTAACAACCTAGAAGAAATGGACAAGTTTCTAGAAACTTATAGCTTACCTAGACTGAACCAAGAAGAACTGGATAATTTAAATAGACCAATCAATAGCAAAGAGATTAAAATGACTATCCATAATCACCCTAAAGGCAAAAGCCCTGGACCAGATGGTTTCACCAGTGAGTTCTACCAGCCTATCTTCCTCAGACTCTTCCAAACATTGAAGAGGAAGCAATACTTCCTAACTCATTCTATGAGGCCAACATTACCCTACTACCAAAGCCTGGTAAAGACAACACAAAAAAAGAGAACTACAGACCAATATCTCTGATGAACACAGATGCAAAAAATCCTAAACAAAATATTAGCAAATAGAATACAACAACAAAAAGATTATACATCACGATCAAGTGGGATTCATCCCAGGAGCACAAAGATGGTTCAACATACAAAAATCAATCAATGTGATACACCATATAAACAAAATAAAAGATAACGACCATATGGTCATATCAATTGATGCAGAAAAAGTAATTGATATAATACAACATCCATTTATGATCAAAACACTGGATAAAATAGGTATAGAAGGAAAGTATCTCAACATAATAAAGGCCATATATGACAAATCCTCAGCTAACATCATACTGAATGAGGAAAAGCTGAAGCCTATTCCCCTAAAATCAGGAACAAGACAGAAATGCCCCCTGTCGCCACTGCTATTTAATATAGTACTGGAAGTTCTAGCCACAGCAATCAAGCAAGAGAAAAGAATAAAAAGTATCCAAATTGGAAAAGAAGAGGTCAAATTGTCACTATTTGCAGATGACATGATCCTTTATATAGAAAATTCCAAAGATTCACCAGAAAACTATTAAAAACAATAAATAAATAAAGTCACAAGATACAAAAATCAATGTACAAAAATCAACAAAAATCCTATATCAATGTACAAAAATCAACAAAAATCCAACAAACAACGAATCTTCAGAAAAAGAAATGAGGGAGTCAATTCCTTTTGCTATCACAACAAAAGGAATGAAATACCTGGGAATTAACTTAACAAAGAATATGACAGATTTATACACGGAAAACTATAAGACACTTTTGAAAGAAATTGAAACAGACATTAAGAGATGGAAAAATAGCCCCTGTTCATGTTAACATTGTTAAAATGGCCATTCTGCCCAAAGCAATCTACAGATTTAATGCCATACCCATCAAAATGCCACAATCATAACTTTCACGAAATAGATAAAAGATGCATCAGATTTATAAAGACCTCGAATTGCCAAAGCAATACTACATAAAAAGAATAAGGCTGGTGGTATTACACTCCCCGACTTCAATTTATATTACAAAGCATCAATAATCAAAACAGCTTGGTATTGGCAGAAAAACAGAAACATAGACCAATGGAACAGAACTGAAAACCCAGAAATGAATCCACAAATTTATGGGGAAATAATTTTTGATAAGGGAGCAAAGAATACACAACAGAAAAAGACAGTCTCTTCAGTAGGTGGTGCTGGGAAAGGTGGAAAAACATATGCAAAAGAATGAATCTAAGGTGTGAACTCTCACCATATATAAAAATTAACTCAAAATGGATTAAAGACCTTCATATAAGACCCAAAACAATAAACTGTATAGAAGAAAGCATAGGTACTAAACGTATAGACCTAGGGCTCAAGGAAGACTTCATGAACCTGACATCAAAGGCAAGAGAAGTAAAAGCAAAAATAAATGAATGGGACTATACCAAACTAAAAAGCTTCTGCACAGCAAAAGAAATAATCAACAAAGCAAAGAGAAAACCAACTGAATGGAAGAAAATATTTGCAAACAACACATCAGATAAGGGTCTAATATCTAAAATATATAAAGAACTAATATGACTTAACAACAACAAAAAAAAACACAAACCCATTAAAAAGTGGGTAAAGCTAAACATAGACACCTCTCCCACGAAGAAATACAAATGGCCAGCAGACATATGAAAAAATGCTCATCCTCATTAGCTATCAGGGAAATGCAAATCAAAACCACAATGAGATACCACCTCACACCTGTGAGAATGGCTGTTATCAACAAGACAAGGAATAACAAGTGCTGGAGAGGGTGTGGAGAAAAAGGAACTCTGGTACACTGCTGGTGGGA